>PVKP010003536.1:11588-107728 GCA_004027715.1 Plecturocebus donacophilus | reverse complement strand
TCTTTCTTTCTTTCTTTCTTTCTTTCTTTCTTTCTTTCTTTCTTTCTTTCTTTCTTTCTTTCTTTCTTCTTTCTTTCTTTCTTTTTCTTTCCTTCTTTCTTTCTCTCTTGCTTTCTTCTTTCTCTCTTTTCCTCAAGGTCTCACTCTTACCCAGGCTGAAGTGCAGTGCAACCACGGCTCATTAAAACTTCAAACACCTGACCTCAAGTCATCCTCCCACCTCAGCATCTTGGGTAGCTAAAACTATGGTTGCATGTCACCATCCCTAGCTTTATTTTATTTTATTTTATTATTTTATTTTTGTAGAGATGGAGTCTCAATATGGTTTCCCAGTTGGTCTTAAACACTTGCCTCAGATTTGGCCGAGATGGCTGACTAGACTCAGCAAGGTGGAATAGCTGCCACCAAAGGATCTAGATTACTGGCATACTTCTAACAAATCTTCAGAGGGAAGGCACCACAATAGATGGAGGGAAGTAACAGCAGCTGGGCTGAACAGGCAGGAATCCGAGAATCCTACACTGGGCCATTTTGCATCTGGACTCATTTCCCTGGCCCCCATTGGCTTCAGGAGACTAGGTGAGTTGAACTAGCAAGGAGTAACCCACTCTCACCATGGGCTTCTGGAACTCCAGCAGGAGATACCTTGACCACTACGGACATTCGAGTGGCAGAGACAGTGGCTTAGGGAAAAGGTAAGGGAGCTGATGTGGAGCATGGAGAGATTAGTATAAGAGCATCTGTAGCAGAGCACATCCAGAGACAGCCATCCTTCTAGGCTCGACTTGCTCCCATATGAGACTTTAGCCCTAGGGGAACTCTAAATCCTGAACTCTGCAGGATATCCTTACTCACCAGACAAGGCCAATCTGACCTGAGCATCATGTGGTCTGCTGACCTCTGCAGGGGTCTCTGGCTGGCCACACCTGCTTGCGGGATAGCTTTGGGTGCCCTGGGTAATCATATCATAGCTTCTGTCCTAGTTTGAACTGTGCTTATACAGTGAAGAGCTCCAGCAAGGTGGCCTCCATGGTTATGTGCCAGCCTATATGCTCCTTCCTCACACTACAGTTTCCCCTAGACCCATGGCAGCTACTCACATCACTTTGCAGGTCCATGTCTGCACAGGTGGATTTTGCTTTTTTGCCCCACCAGTGTACTAGGGTGCATGCACCATTCCCTGCTACTGCTGTGGTGGGAGTGCAGACCACCCTTTTTATCCCTGCTAACTGCCATTGCAGATGGATACATGGCAGTAAAATAGCCAGCCAGCCCCATCTCCACCAGCACCCTACCCTTGCACTAACACTGCCCTGGACATGAAATAAGGTGCAGAGAACAGCAGATACTTCCCTGCCCTGAGTGACCACTCCATTTTGTGACATATAGAGAAGGTACACAGACCTGGGCCTGCCAACACCGAGCCCCAGAGCAAAGGCCACCACCAGTGGGACTGCGCAGTCACCAGTAGGGATCTCCCCCCATACTCTGACCCATGAGATGCATTGAATCCACCACTGTGGTGGATTTCTACAGGAAAGGAAGCACCCAACATCCATTAGCACCCTGCAGCAGCTGACAAGTGTGCACCATACCACACTGCTGAATGAGGATAGATCCCACTGTTCACAGCACCATGAAATGCTTTGGCTGACACCACCCATCAACAGGTAGTGAACAAGCATCTGGGAGCAACTTGGCTTCCCCCAACCCAGCACAGTGGATTACTAACCTTGAGGAGCCTGAAGAAATCAGTCGGTGCCAATACAAGTCCCTCAGAGTTAGAGCACATAATCCATGAGTTGGGAGCTGAGTGTTAGCCCCATAAAATAATCCAGAAATAAAGCCATTTGGCTGAATACAGCTTATACCACAATCAATACTTCAAGGTCACTGAATAGAATAAAAGAAAAAAACAACCATCCAAAGGTCAGCAATTTCAAAGATTGAAGTAACATCAACCCACAGAGTTGAGAAAAAGAATACAGCACAAAAACTCTGACAACTAAAAAAGCCAGAGTACATTATTTCTTCCAGACTACTGCACTACGATTCTACTGTTCTAGTGAGAGTTCTGACCAGTGCTGAGATGGTAGAAATGACAGAAATAGAATTCACAATATAGATAGGCACAATGATAATTGAGATGCAGGAATTTTAGGAAGCTAAGAATCACATTGAAATAATATAGGAGCTGACAGACAAAATAGCCAGTATAGAAAAGAACATAATAGACCTGATAGAGCTGAAAAACATACTACACAAATTTTATAATGGAATCACAAGTATTATTAGCAGAATAGACCAAGCTTAAAGAAGAATATTTGAGTTTGAAGACTGACTTTCTGAAATAAGACAGGCAGATAAGAATAGAGGGAAAATAAAATAAAAAGGAACAAACAAAACCTCTGAGAAATAAGGAATTATGTAAAGAGACAAAATCCTTGACTCATTGGTGTCCCTGACACAGACAGTGAAGAGTGTAAACAACTCGGAAATTATATTTCTGGATATCATTTATGAGAACTTCCCCAACCTAGATAGCCAGGAGAGGCCTGCTGAATGTTCAGAGAAATTCAGAGAACCTCAGTAAGATACTTCAAAAGAAGATCATCCCTAAAGCATATAATCATCAGATTATCCAAGGTTGAAATGAAAAAACAATGTTAAAGGCAGCTAGACTGGAATGTCATATCACCTACAAAGGAAGACCATCAAACTAAGAGTGGATCTCCCAGCAGAAACCCTACAAGCCAGAATAGATTGGGGGCCAATAGTGAGCATTCTTAAAGAAAATAAATTCTAACCCAGGATTTCATATATGGATAAAGTAAGCTTCACAAGTGAAGAAATAAGAGAAATAAGATCCCTTTAAGACAAGCAAATACTAAAGGAAATTATTACCAGCAGATCTGCTTTACAAGGGCTCCTGAGAGAAGCATTAAATATGGGGGAAAAAAAGACCATGACCAGGCAATACAAAAATATACTTACCTAAGCACACAGACCAGTGACACTTTAAAGAAAACACACAAGTGAGTATGCATAATAAACAGTAACATCATGATGGCAGAATCAAATCCACACCATTCAATACTAACCTTGAATGTGAATGAAGTAAAGACTCAAGTAAAAGTCATAGAGTGTCAAGTTGAATAAAGAACCAAGATCCAGTGGTACACTGTCTTCAAGAGCCCCATCTCACAGGCAGTGACACACATAGACTCAAAATAAAAAAATTTGAGAAAAATCTACCAAGTAATGGAAAACAGAAAACAGAAGAGGTTGCAATCCTAATTTCAGATAAAACAGACTTACACCAACAAAGATAAAAAAGACAAAGTAGAGCATTACATAATGATAAGAGGTTTAATTTAACAAGAAGACCTAACTTTCTTAAATATATATCCACCCAACACAGGAGCACCCAGATTTATATAGCAAGTTATTAGAGACCATCAAAGAGACTTAGACTCCCACACAATGATAGTGGGAGACTTCAACACCCTACTGACAGTATTAGACAGATCACTGAGGCAAAATTTAACAACGGTATTTAGGACCTAAACTCTGCAAGGGATCAAATGGGCCTAACAGTCATCTACAGAACTCTCCACCACAAAATAACAGAATATACATTATTCTTATGGTCACATGATACATACTGTAAAGTCAATCACATAATCAGACATAAAACACAATTCACCAAATGGAAAAGAATTGAAATTATACAAACCTCTCTCTTGAACCACAGCACAATTAAAATAGACTTCAAGACTAAAAAAATAGTTCAAAATCATACAATTACCTGGAAATTGAGTAACCTGCTCCTGAATGACTTTAGGATAATTCATGAAATTCGAGCAGAAATTAAGACATTCTTTGAAATTAATAAGAACAAAAATACAGCATACCAAATTTAGGGGACATAGCTAAGTCAATGGTAAGAAAATAATTTATAGCATTAAATGGCCTTATCAAAAAGTTAGAAAGATTGTAATTTAACAAGCTAATATCACAACTGAAAGATCTAGAGAACCAAAAGAAAACAAACCCAAAGTCTAGCAGAAGACAAGAAATAACGAAAATTAAACCTGAACTGAAGGAGACTGAAACACGAAAAACCATTCCAAAGACCAGCAATTTCAGTAGTTGGTATTTTGAAAAAATTAATATGATAAATAGACCACTAGCTAGACTAATAAAGTAGAAAAGGGAAAAATCCAAATAAACAGGTAGAAATGACAATGAAGACATTATCACTGACTGCACAGAAATACAAACAATCATCCGAGAATATTATGAAAAACTCTATGCACATATATTAAGAAAATCTAGAAGAAATGAATGAATTCCTGAACACATACACTTGCCCAAGACTGAACAAGAAAGAAATTGAATCCCTGAATAGAACAATAATGAGCTCTGAAATTCAATCAGTAATAAATAACCTACCGACCAACAAAATCCCTGGTCTAGACAGATAAAGATAATGGCCTCTAGCTCCATCCATGCAAAGGAAATAATATCATTATTTTTTATGGCTGCATAGTATTCCACTGTGTATAGGTATCACATTTTCTTTATCTGTGCTACAATTGATGGACACAATAGGTTGATTCCATGTCTTCACTATTGCCAATAGTGCTGCAAAGAACATATGGGTGCATGTATCTTTATGGTATAACAGTTTCAAATATATACTCAGTAATATAATTGCCGGGCGAATGGTTGTTTTGTTTTTAGGCCTTTGAGGAATCTCCACTGTTTTTCAACATGGTTGAACTAATTTACACTCCCACCAATACTGTGTAATCCTTCTCTTTTCTCCTCAACCTCGCCAGCATCTGTTACTTTTGTCCTTTTAATAATAGCCATTGACTGGTGTAAGATGTTATCTCATTTTGGTTTTAGTTTGCATTTCTATAAAGATCAGTGATGTTGAGTCTTTTCTCATATACTTATTGGCCGCATGTGTATATTCTGAAAAGTGTCTGTTCATATGTTTTGCCCACTTTATGACTTGGTTGTTTTTCTCCTTGTATATTGGTTTAAGTTCCTTATACATGCTGGATATTAGACTTTTCCAGATCCATGATTTATGAAAAATTTCTTTGTTTTTTTAGGTTGTCTTTATACTCTGTTGATAGTTTCTTTTCCTATGTGGAAGTTCTTGATTTTAGTTAGATCCTATTTGTCAATTTTTGCTTTTGTTACAATTGCTTTTGATGTTTTTGTCAGGTAATCTTTCCCCATTCCTATGTCCAAAATGGTATATTGCCATCCAGTATGATGTTGATTATGGTTTGTCATCAATGGCTTTTATTATTTTGAGGTACATTTTATTAATATTTTATTAATATAATGTTTATTGATAGTTTTTTTCCTATTTGATGATTTGATGACCTTGATGTTTTCGTTGTGATATAAGTTGTATTCAGCTGACTGGCTTCATTTCTGGAATATTTTATGTGGCCAACATTCAGTTCCCAACTTCCGGATTATGTGCCCTAACTCGGAAACTGGTATTGAGTTCCAACTATGTTCTCTGACTCCTCGAGGTTAGGAATCCATTGTGCTGGGGGGTGAATCAAGTTGCCACTGGACCACTGATCAGTACCCTTTGGTGGGTGGTGTCAGCCAAAGTGTTTTGTAATGTAATGAAAGCGGGATCTATTCTGCTTGGAGTGTGCCAGCAGCAGTAGCAGCATGGTGGGGTGCACACTTGTCTGCAGTGACAGGGTGCTAGTGGATTCCAGGGTTCCTTTTTCCATGGAGACATTCACAGCAGTGGCAAAAGTAGCACAGTTTAGGAGGCAAGGACCAACTCCTGGTGACTGCATGTGGTTGTGCTGGTGATGATGTTAGAACAGGGGTCCAGTACTGGTAGTCACAGGACTGTGTGAGCCGTCTGTGCTCTGCAGACAGGAGTGGCCAGTCAGGGTATGGGAGGGCCCACTCTTCTCCACACCTAGTTTCATTCACATGGAGTGCTGGCACAGGAGCAGGGTACTAGTAGGGTGGGGCTTGCTGATTTTGTGCTCACCAAGGTTCTGCCTACAATGGTTGTACAGCAGTGGGATGGGGTGAGAGTGTACTCACAATACTGCAGTGGCAGGGTAGGGTACATGCACACATGCATGCTGGTGGAGCAGTGAAGACAAAGCTAACCTACACACATATATGCTGGCAAAGCAATGTGGAGGGTTGTCCTTTCCCAGAAGTATCTACAATTAGGAGAGGGAGCAGGCCGGCTGCTGTGTGTCAGTGGTGTGCCACCACGTTGGAGCTTCCTGCAGATAAAGAGCAGAAGCCATTATGTGAGTCCCCAGGGCACGTGAGGCTGCCCTGCAGGCAGGCATTGCCAGGATGTGATCCCTAGGGAGGCCAACAGACCAAAGAGTGCTCAGGTCAGACTGGTCCAGTCTGATAGGTAAGATTGCTTTGCAGATTTCTGGTCTAATAGTTCCACTGGGGCTCAAGTCTTCTATAGGATTAAGTCAAGCCTGGGGAGATGGCATCACTGGCTATGTTCCATTAGAGATGCTTCCACACCAAACTGTCTGTGTACCACAACAGGTGGCTTGCTGTCCCATCACTTCTCTAAGTAGTTCTCCCTGTATATTTGAGTGGCCATGATGGTTGAAGAGTTTCCTCTTGCAAGGGTTTCAGAGACCTGCGGTGAGAACAGGTTGCTTCTTACCTGTTTAACTGACCCATTTCCCTCGAGTTGTTGGGGACTATGAACCAGTCCCAGTATGCAGTAGCCCTGTGCAAGGTTCCCAGCTTCCTCCCTCTTCAGCCTCACTTCTGGGTCTTCATTATCGGTGCCTTGTCTCTGGGGATTCACTAGAAGTGTGCCAGGCATCTAGGTCCCTCGATGGCAGCTATTCCACCTGGCTGTGTCTAGTCAGCCATCTTGTCTAGCACTGATAAAACTCAACGTCTCTTCATGTGAAAAACCCTCAACAAACTAGGTACTGAAGGAACATACATCAACATAATAATAACCATCAATGACTAACTCACAGCCAACATCATACTGAATGGGCAAAAGCTGAAAGCATTTCTTATGAAAATCAGAACAAGATGAGAATACCCCCCTCTCATCACTCTGATTTAACATAGTATTGAAAGTCCTAGATAAAGCAATCAGGCAAGAGAAAAACACAAAATACATACAAATAGTAAGAGAAGAAGTTAAACTCTCCTTGCTTGCAGACAATATGATTCCATAGCTAGAAAACCCTATAGACCCAGCCCAAAAGCTCTTTGATCTAATGAACTTCTAAAGAACTTCAGCAAAGTTTCAGGATACAAGATCAATGTACAAAAGTCAGTAGCATACACTAACAACATCCAAGGTGAGAAGAAAAACATCAATACAATCCCATTCACAATAGCCACCAAAAGAATAAAATACCAAGAAATACAGCTAAGCAGGGAGATTAAAGTTCTCTACAATGAAAATTACAAAACACTGCTGAAAGAAATCAGAGATAATACAAATAAATAGAAAAAATATTTCTTGCTAATGGATAGGAGGAACTAATATTGTTAAAATGCAATACTGTCCAAAGCAATTATATATTCAATTCTATTCCTAACAAACTGCCAATGACATTCTTCACAGAATTAGAAACAAAAATTAAAATTTATATGGAACCAGATAAAAACCTGGATATTCAAACAACCTTAAGCAAAAAGAACAAAGCTGGAGGCATCATGTTACTTGACTTCAAACTACTACAAGTCTACATAGTAACCACAACAGGATGATACTGTTACAAAAACAGTCACATAGGCCAATTAAACAGAATAGAGAGTACAGAAATAAAGCCACACACCTGAAACTATCTGTTCATTGAAAAAAAAATCAACAAAAACAAGTAATGAGAAAAAGAGTCCCTATTCAATAAATTGTGCTGGGATAACTGGCTTGGCCATAGGTGGAAGATTGAGACTGCACCCTTTCCTTACACAGTATAGAAACTCCACCCCTTTCTTACACAATATAGAAAAATCAACTCAGGATGAATTAAAGACTTAAATACAAAACCTAAAACTGTAAATACCCTTAAAGATAAGCTAGGAAATACCATTATTAGTGTAGGACGTAATGAAGGTTTCCTGATGAAGATACCAAAAGCAAGTGAAACAAAAACAAAAATTGACAAACAGTAATAATTAAATTAAAAAGCTTCTTCATAGTAAAAGAAAGTATTAACAGAGTAAACAGACAACATATAGAATGGGAGAAAATATTTGTAAAGTATCTCTCTAACAAAGATCAAATATCCAGAATCATAAAAAACTTAAATAAAATAACAAGGAAAAGCAAACAACCCCATTAAAAACTGGGCAAAGGACATGAACAGACACTTTTCAAAAAGAGACATACAGTGATTGTTACAGGTAGTTAGGAATGAGCAGGGCAGGAGAGAGCTCTCTCTCCACCCATCAGGAATGTCAGGCAATCGGGTAATGGTTTCACTAGTTATCACATTGCCTCTCTAAAAATGATAATTTGGCAGCAGGTACAAGGGAGAAGCAAAAACGGTTTCCAATAAAATCTCAGGTACTGGGCAAATGAGCCTGGCCATGCTCATTAAGAGACAAAACGGTGAAGTATAACTCTCTGGGGACAGTTCACCCAAAAGAGAAGACAGACTCAGATGGGCATGCATAAAACTTCCTCAACATGCTGTGTGTGCTCACTTTCCATGAGTAAAGAGGGCACTGCACATCCTAAGGGAAGAATCGTGGTAAAAGGATACAAGTCGCTGGAGGTGGGCCAGCCAATAAAGTCCTTGATCCTACCACTAAACACTGCACTTGACCTTCATGATATCGATCCTAAACACTGCACTTGACCTTCATGGTGCCCACTTAGGTCTCTTCCAAGTGTACTTTCTTTCCTGCTGTAAAGCTTTTTTTTTTTCTTTTTTAAGATGGAGTTTCACCATGATGGCCAGGCTGGTCATAAACTCCTGACCTCAGGTGATCCACCCACCTTTGCCTCCCAAAGTGCTGGGATTACAGGCGTAAGTCACCGCACCCGGCCTCTAAAGCTTTTTAATCAACTTCCACTCCTACTCTGAAATCTGCCTGGGTCTTTTCTGCCTTCTGCACCTCAGTCAAATTCTTTCTTCTCAGGAGGCAATAAGTGAGGCTGCTGCAGACCCTTATGGATTTGCAGCCAGTAACTCAGATACCTTCCCCTGGTAACATGACCAAGGACCATATAAAAAATGCTTGACATAAGTAATCATTGGAAACATGCAATCAAGACCACAATGAGATATAATCTCATACCTTCAAATGGCTATTGTTTAAAAGTCCAAAACTAGCAGATGTTGGCAAAGTTTTGGAAAAAAGGAAATACTTGTACACTGCTCATGGGAATGTAATTTAGTGCAGCCATTGTGAAAAGCAGTTTGGCGATTTCTCAAGAAACTTAAAAAAGAACTGCCATTTAACTCAGCAATCCCATCACTAAATATACCCAAAGGAATGTAAATTGACCTACTAAGAAGACACATGCATGCATATATTCATTGTAGCACTATTTATAATAGCAAATACATGAGACCAACCAAAATGCCCATCAACGGTAGTCTGGATAAAGAAAATGTGGTACTTATACATCAGGGAACACTATGCAGCCATAAAAATGAATAAGATAATGCCATTTGCAGCAACATGAATAGAGCTGGAGGCCATTATACTAAGCTAGCTAATACAGGAACAGAAAACCAAATATTGCATGTTCTCACTTACAGTTGGGAGCTAAACATGTATTTCATAAGGACAAATAGGAACAACAGACAGCAGGGCCTACTTGAGGGTGGAGGGTGGGAGGAGAATGAGGATTGAACAACTACCTTTGGGGTCCTGTGCTTATTATCTGAGTGACAAAATAATCTGTACACCAAACCCCTGTGAAATGCAATAACCTATGTAGTAAAACTGCCTTTGTACCATTGAACCTAAAAGTTTTTAAAAAGCTCATGTTCTCTTTTGTTTTCGAATTGACAGAAACAGTTCAAATTCTTTTTTTTTTTTTTTAAGAGAAGGAAAGAAGAATAAAAGAGAAAAAAAGAGAAAGAGAAAGGGGGAGAGAGAACGAGAATCTTGCTCTATTGCTCAGGATTTCATTTAAATCTGTGAAATGCTTATGCAATTACTAAAAAATGATTTATTTCCTTTTATGTGACCACTTTTAGAATAGGTATGATATAATATTAAAAAAATATGTTTTGTGGATATGGGGTGGTAAGTTCTGTAAATATTTATTAAATTTGCTTGTTCCAGGTCTGTGTTCAAATCGTGTTTTTTGTTTTGTTTTGTTTTGTTTTATTTTGCTCTCCATTAGGTTGGTAGATCTTCCTCCATCCCTTTATGTTAAGTCTTTGTGTGTCCTTGCCTATAAGAAAGGTCTGAATACAGCGTACCAATGGGTTTTAAATTTTTATTTAGTTTGTCTAACTGTATGTTTTGATTGGGGCATTTAATCCATTTAAGTTTAGGCTTAATATTGATATATGTGAGTTTAATACTGTTATTTAAGGCTAACTAGCTGTTTGCCCGTTAGTTGATGTAAATTCTTCATTGTTGTAATATTCTTTACTTTTTGGGAAGTTTTTAGGATAACTGATGCTGGCTGTTCCTTTCTGTGTATAGTACTTCTTTCAGAAGTTGTTGTAAAACAGGCCTGGTGGTGATGAAATCTCTGAGTTCATGCTTGTTCGCAAAAAATTTTATTTTTCCTTCACTTGTAAAACTTAGTTTGGCTGGATATGTAATTCTGGGTTGAAAGTTTTTTTCTTTAAGGATGTTAAATATTAACCCCCACTCTCTTCTGGCTTGTAGAGTTTCTACTGAGAGATCTGCTGTGAGTCTGATAGGCTTCCCTTTATGGGTAACCTGGCTTTTCTCTCTGGCTGTCCTTAGTATTTTCTCCTTTACTTCAATCCCAGTAAATCTGACGATTATGTGTCTTGGGGTTGGTCTTCTTGAGGAATATCTTTGTGGAGTTCTCTGAATTGCCTGGAGTTGAGTATTGTCATGCCTTGCTAGTTTAGGAAAATTTTCCTGGATAATATCCTGAAAAATATTTTCCAGCTTGGATTCATTCTCTTCGTCACTTTCAGGTACACCTATTAATCGTAAATTAGGTCTTTTCACATAGTCCCATATTTCTTAGAGATTTTGCTCATTGCTTTTTACCCTTTTTTCTCTGATCTTCTCGTTTCATTTCATTAAGTTGGTCTTCGACCACTAATATCCTTTCTTCTGCTTGATCAATTCGACTGTTAAAACTTGTGCATACTTCACGGATTTCTCGTATTGTGTTTTTCAGCTCCATTAATCCATTTATATTCCTCTCTAAATTGTCCATTCTCGTTAGCATTTCGTCAAACCCTTTTTCAAAATTATTAGTTTCTTTTCATTCATTGGGTTAGAACATATTCTTTTAGCTCACAGAAGTTTCTTATTATCCACCTTTGGAAACCTGATTCTGTTAATTCTTCGCACTCATTTTCCATCAGACCTTGTTCCATTACTGATGAGGAACTAGCATCCTCTGTAGAAGGAGAGACATTCTGATTTTGAGTGTTCTCAGTTTTTTTATGGTGGCTTCTTGGCATCTTTGTGGTTTTATCCACCTGTCGTCTTTGTAATTACCAACTTTCAAATTAGGTCTCTGAGCGGACGTCTGGCTTGTTAATTCCCAGCTCCAGAATCTATGTAATTTTCACTGCGGTGACCCGCAGTGCCGGCTGAAACAGCAACGTTGAGATTTGTGGTGCTTTTCTGCCCTTGGGTCTCCGATCTGGCTTCCCTCTTCAGTCCCTTTTTCAATCAGCTGAATGGACTGCTCTGCCTTCCCAGAGCTCCAAACATCATCCAAAAGGAGACCCAGTCCTGTTTACTCCTCACCAAGAACCGCCAGGCCAAGGCGCCAGCAAAACAGCAACACCAGCCGAAAGGATCGCACTGGCAACCCGTGGGGCTCCTCCGCTGGGAATATCCTGGTCTGTGGGCAGCAAAAACTCGTCTGTAAGTGTGGCATCCACTCACTCTCTGCACTTTCACTGGGAGCTGCAATCCTGAGCTGCTAGTGATCGGCCATCTTGGATCTCTCCTCAAATTCTTTTAATCAAGTCGTGTTTTGAACTATTCTCCTTTTCAACAAAACATGTTGTAAGAAGAAGATAATCAATAAAAAATGGTGTAAACCTACCTGAAAAGCCCTGAGTTTTCTGTAAATGTAACCTGTGCCTAGACCCATCCACAGTGGGGAGGGAGTTAGCCCTTTGGCTAGACCTTAGCATTGGTCTACCTTAGCTACACCCCATTCAGTCCATGCCTTTTTGTCTATATCTTGAGCCTTGAAGAAGGGAGGAAGATCACTGGACTCATCTTTTGTTGCAAAGCAAACTCAAAAATGTCTTAGTTATACTCATCTCCTCAGCACTTTCAGTCCTCTAAAAAAGAAGCAATTAGCTTTTAATTTGAACACTTACTCAGCCCACAAACTTTTACCCCAAACAGGGAATAATGGAATCCTAGCTTTTGAGTAATGATTGCTTCCCCCAGATGCAATTGCCTCTATATTTCTGTTTGTACATTCTGGAGTGACTCAGTGTTGCTAGATAAATTTAATATGACCTGGCCAGGATTTAGAGCAGGATACTTTTTTAAGATAAGTAATTGTTATTTAAAATTTAATATTAAAATACCGAGGCCTCAACCACAATCATCCTTGTGTGATGGAATTTGTGGCAAGGACTGTCATTTCTACCTTTCTCTTCTCTTAAATGTTGGTTGTTTAAAAATTCAATTAAGAACATGCTGCTTTCCAGAGACTTAAATAATAACATATTTTAAACTGTAGTCCGAAAGCATGCTAATGTTAATAATCTCATTCATTACTCAGCATCATGATGCGTTGGGCAATGAGTTTGGCATAATTCAAAAGGCAGTTATTTGTGGTTTGTCACCATTGTATTTTAATAAGAAAGAAATATAAAGGTGAGTTATTTTTTATTTCTCCCTCTGCTCAGTAAGTTTCCTCAACATTTTGCTTTTAATTTTTATTGCCTTTGAAAATTCCAAGGTCTATTAATTAAACCACTTCTGCTTGTAGTTTTAGATGTTGGTCTCTTTAACACCAATTTCTCTATAAGTCAGTAGCCAGTTACCATGATCAATGATTTTATTAAGTAAGAAAGGGTAATTGAATACTTAGAGGATTCACTGAGCAATCCAATTCAAATTAAAATCTGTAGCCCTTATTGGTAGAAGCAAAGCTTGCTTCTTAATAATAGCCTTGCCTTGTTATTTCTCTAAATTGGCAATAATTGTTATGTGCATATTTTGTCAGGAATATTTTGAGGAAATCAGTACATTTTTTAATAAAATGCACTGAAAATCTGAATTGCTAGGAATGTTCTCTGTGATATATATATATATATTTTTAATTGTACTTTAGGTTCTGGAGTACATGTGCAGATCATGCAGGAATGTTGCATAGGTACATACATGGCAATGTGGTTTGCTGCCTCCATCCCCCCATCACCTACATCAGATACTTCTCCCAATGTTATCCCTCCCTGACCTCCTGACACCCCACTGTACCTCCCTTGGCCCCCTCAACAGATCCCAGTGTGTGATGCTCCCCTCCCTGTATCCATGTGTTCTCATTGTTCAATACCCACCTATGCGTAAGAACATGCAGTGTTTGATTTTTTGTTCTTGTGTCAGTTTGCTGAGAATGATGGTTTCCAGATTCATCCATGTCCTTACACAGGACACAAACTCTTCAATTTTTACAGCTGCATAGTATTGCATGGTGTATATGTGCCACATTTTCCTTGTCCAGTCTATCATCAATGGGCATTTGGGTTGTTTCCAGGTCTTTGCTATTGTAAACAGTGCCGCTATGAACATACATGTCCATGTGTCTTTATAATAGAATGATTTATAATCCTTGGATATATACCCAGTAATGGGATTGCTGGGTCAAATGGAATTTCTATTTCTAGGTCCTTGAGAAAGAGCCACAGTGTCTTCCACAATGGTTGACCTAGTTTACACTCCCATCAACAGTGTAAAAGCATTCCTATTTCTCCACAGCCTCTCCAGCATCTGTTGTCCCCAGATTTTTTATTGGTTGTCATTCTAACTGGCTTGAGGTGGCATCTCAATGGGGTTTTGATTTGCATTTCTCTAATGACCAGTGATGATGAGCATTTTTTCATGTTTTTTGGCCTCATATATGTTTTCTTTTGAAAAGTGTCTCTTCATAGCCTTCTCCCACATTTGATTGGGTTTGTTTATTTGTTTCTCATAAATCTGTTTTAGTTGTTTGTGGATTCTGGATATTAGCCCTTCATCAGTTGGGTAGATCGCAAAAATTGTTTCCCATTGTGCTGGTTGCTGGTTCACTTTAATGATTGTCTCTTTTGCTGTACAGAAGCCCTGGAGTTTAATTAGGTCCCATTTGTCTATTTTGGCTTTTGTTGCCAATGCTTTTGGTGTTTTAGTCATGAAGTCCTTGCCTATGCCTATGTCCTGAATGGTTTTGCCTAGGTTTTCTTCTAGGATTTTTATGATGTTAGGTCTTATATTTAAGTCTTTAATCCATCTGGAGTTAATTTTAGTGTAAGGTGTCAGGAAGGGGTCCAGATTCTGCTTTCTGCACACTGCTAGCCAGTTTTCCCAACACCATTTATTAAACAGGAAATCCTCTCCTCATTGTTTGTTTTTGTCAGGTTTGTCAAAGATCAGATGGTTGTAGATGTGTGGCATTGCCTCCAAGACCTCTGTTTTGTTCCATTGGTCTACATCTCTGTTTTGGTACCAGTACCATGCTGTTTTGATTACTGTGGCCTCATAGTATAGTTTGAAATCAGGTAGCTTGATGCCTCTGGCTTTGTTCTTTTTGCTTAGGATTGTCTTGGCTATGCGGGCTCTCTTTTGGTTCCATATGAAGTTTAAGGTGTTTTTTTCCAGTTCCGTGAAGAAGGTCATTGGTAGCTTCATGGGGATAGCATTCAATCTATAAATTACTTTGGGCAGTATGGCCATTTTTACAATATTGATTCTTCCTAACCATGAGCATGGAATGTTTCTCCATTAGTTTGTGTCCTCTCTTACTTCCTTGAGCAGTGGCTTGTAGTTCTTGAAGAGGTCCTTTACATCCTTTGTTAGTTTTATTTCTAGGTATTTTATTATCTTTGTAGCAATTGTGAATGGGAGTTTGCTCATGATTTTGCTCTCTGTTAGTCTGTTATTGGTGTATAGAAATGCTTGTGATTTCTGCACATTGATTTTGTATCCTGAGACTTTGCTGAAGTTGCTTATCAGTTTAAGGAGATTTTGAGCTGAGATGATAGGTTCTTCTAAATATACAATCATGTCTTCTGCAAATAGAGGCGATTCAACTTCCTCGTTTTCTAATTTAATACTCTACTTTTTTCTTGCCTAATTGCTCTGGATGGAACTTCCAATACTATACTGAATAGGAGTCGTGACAGAGGTCATCCTTGTCTAGTGCCGGATTTCAAAGGGAATGCTTCCAGTTTTTGCCCATTCAGTATGATATTGGCTGTAGGTTTGTCCTAAATAGCTTTTATTGTTTTGAGATATGTTCAATTGATACCTAGTTTATTGAGAGTTTTTAGCATAAAGGGCTGTTAAATTTTGTTGAAGGCCTTCTCTCCATTTATTGAGATAATCGTGTGGTTTCTGTCTTTGGTTCTGTTTATGTGGTGGATTATATTTATCAAGTCTCATATGTTGAAACAGCCTTGCATCCTCAGAATGAAGCCTACTTGATAGTGATGGATAAGCTTTTTGATGTGCTGTTGCAATCGGTTTGCCAGTATTTTACTGAATATTTTTGCATCTATGCTCATCATGGATATTGGCCTGAAGTTTTCTTTTTTTGTTGAGTCTCTGCCAGGTTTTAATATCCGGATGATGTTCGTCTTATAAAATGATTTGGGAAAGATTCCCTCCTTTTGTATTGTTTAGAATAGTTTCAGAAGGAATGATATAAGCTCCTCTTTGTACATCTGGTAGAATTGAGTTGTGAACCTGTCTGGACCTGGACTTACTTTGGTTGGTAGGTTGTTAATTGCTGCCTCAACTTTGGCCCTTGTTATTGATGTATTCAAGGTTTTGACTTCTTCCTGGTTTAGACTTTGGAGGGTGAAAGTGTCCAGGAATTTATTCACTTCTTCCAGGTTTACTAGTTTATGTGTATAGAGTTGTTTGTAGTAATCTCTGATTGTAAATTTTATTTCTGTGGTGTCAGTGGTGATATCCCCTTTATCATTTTTTATTGAATCTATTTGATTCTTCTCCCTTTTCCTTTTTATTAATCTGGCTAGTGGTCTATTTTGTTGATCTTTTCAAAAAACCAGCTCCTGGATTTATTGATTTTTTGACGGATTTTTTGTGTCTCTTTCTCTTTCAGTTCTGCTCTGATCTGTTATTTCTTGTCTTCTGCTAGCTTTTGAGTTTTTCTGATCTTGCTCCTCTAGCTCTTTCAATTTTGATGATATGGTGTCAATTTTAGATCTTTACTTGCTTCTCTGGTGGGCATATATTGCTATACATTTTCCTGTAGTCACTGCTTTAAATTTGTCCCAGAGATTCTGGTCCGTTGTGTTCTCATTCTCGTTGGTTTATAAGAACATCTTTATTTCTGCCTTCATTTCGTTGTTTATCCAGTTGACATTCAGGAGCCAGTTTGTCAGTTTCCATTAAGGTGTGTGGTTCTAAGTTAGTTTCTTAATTCTGAGTTCTAATTTGATTGCACTGTGATCTGAGAGACTGTTATGATTTCCATTCTTTTGCATTTGCTACAGAGTGTTTTATTTCCAATTATGTGGTCAATTTTAGAGTAGGTGCTATGCAGTGCTGAGAATGTATATTATGTGGATGTGGGATGGAGATTTCTGTAGATGTCTTTTATGTCTGCTTGGTTCAGATCTGAGTTCAAGTCCTGGATACCCTTGATAATTTTCTGTCTTGATGATCTGTCTAATATTGACAATGGAGTGTTAAAGTCTCCCACTATTATTTTGTGGGTGTCTAAGTCTCTTTGTAGGTTGTTAAGAACTTGCTTTATGTACCTGGGTGCTCCCGTATTAGGGGAGTATATATTTAGGATCCTTAGTTCTTCCTGATGCATTGATCCTTTTACCATTATGTAATGTCCTTCTTTGTCTCTTTTGATCTTTGTTGGTTTAAAGTCCATTTTATTAGAGACTAGAATTGCAACTCTTTCTTTTTTTTGCTCTCCATTTGCTTGATAATCTTCCTCCATCCCTTTATTTTTAGCCTATGTGTGTCCTTGCATGTGAGATGGGTTTCCTGAATACAACATGACGATAGGTTTTGACTTTTTATTCTATTTGCCAGTCTGTGTCTCTTGATTGGGGCATTTAATCCATTTACATTTAAGGTTAATATTGTTATGTGTGAAAATGATCCTGCCATTTTGATGCTAGCTGGATGTTTTGCCCATTAATTGATGCGTTTTCTTCATTGTGTCAATGGTCTTTACCATTTGATACGTTTTTGGAGAGGCTGGTACTAGTTGTTCCTTTCCTTGTTCAGGGCTTCTTTCAGGAGCTCTTGTAAGGCACCCTGGTGGTGATGAAATATCTCAGCAACTGCTTGTCCATAAAGAATTTCTTTCTCTAAACTATGAAGATTAGTTTGGCTGGATATGAAATTCTGGGTTGAAAGTTCCTTTCTTTAAGGATGTTGAATATTGGCCTCATTCTCTTCTGGCTTCCAAGATTCCTCCCGAGAGATCCACTGTGAGTCTGATGGGCTTCCTTTTGTGTGTAACCCGACCTTTCTCTCTTGTTGCCCTTAGCATTGTTTTCTTCAATTCTGGTGAATCTGACGATTATGTGCCTTGAGGTTGCTCTTTTAGGAATATCTTTGTGATGTTCTCAGTATTTCCTGGACTTGAATGTTGGCCTGCCTTGCTAGGTTGGGGAAGTTCTTCTGGATAATATCCTGAAGAGTGTTTTCCAGCTTGGATTCATTCTCTCCATCACATTCAGGTACACCTATCAAACTTAGATTAGGTCTTTTCGTGTAAACCCATATTTCTTGGAGGCTTTGTTAATTTCTTTTCATTCTTTTTTCTCTAAACTTGCCTTCTTGTTTTATTTCATTGAGTTGATCTTCAATCTCCAATATCCTTTCTTCTGCTTGGTCAATTTGGCTATTGAAACTTGTGTATGCTTCGAGAAGTTCTTGTGCTGTGTTTTTCAGCTCCTTCAAGTCGTTTATATTTTTCTCTAAGCTGTTTATTGTAGTTAGCATCTCATCTAACCTTTTTTCTAGGTTCTTAGTTTCTTTGCATTGAGTTAGCACATGTTCTTTTAGCTCTGAGAATTTCGTTATTACCCACCTTCTGAAGCCTGTTTCTGTCAATTCATCAGATTCATTCTTCATTCATTTTTGATCCCTAGCTGGTGAGGAGTTGTGATCCCTTGGAGGAGGAGAGGCATTCTGGTTTTTGGTGTTTTCCTCCTTTTTGTGCTGGTTTCTTCCCATCTTAGTGGTTTTATCTACCTGTGGTCTTTGTAGTTGGTGACTTTCAGATGGGGGTCTCTGAATGGACGTCCTTTTCATTGATGTTGAAGCTATTTCTTTCTGCTTCTTAGCTTTCCTTCTAACAGTCAGGCCCCTCTGCTGCAGGACCACTTGAGGTCCACTCCAGACCCCACTCACCTGGGGATCTCCTGCAGGGACTGCAGAACAGCAAGAGTTGCCACCAGTTTCTTCCTCTGCTATCCTCATCCCAGAAGGGCACCCACCAGATGTTGGCCTGAGCTCTCCTTTATGAGGTGTCTCTTTGAGTGTATGGGGATTTGAGAGTTGCTTGAGGAGACATGCTGTCCCTTATAGGAGCTCAAGTGCTGGGAGCTCTGCTGTTCTGTGCAAGGCTGCTGGGCAGGTACCTTTAAGTCTGCTGCAGTTGAACCACCTCTTTTCCCAGGTGCTCTGTCTTAGGAAGGTTGACTTTATTTTTAAGTTCATGTCATGCTGCTGCCTTTTTTCATAGATCCTCTGCCCCACACTGAGTAGTCTAGTCACAGTATGCCAGCACAGGCATAGCTGAGCTGCTGCAGGCTCTGCCAAGCTGCTGTGTGAACTGCCTCAGTAGTGGTGAACTCCCTCGTTAGTGGGGGCACCCTTACCCCCAGTGAGCTGGACTGTCCTGGGTCCATCTGTGCTTGCTGCGAAACTCTCAATTACTTGTTTTGTGTCTGTGGTACCCACCGAGCCAGATCGCCTGGCTCCCTGTCTCAGCCCCCTCCCTTTCAGTTGAATGGGTGGCTCTGACTCCCAGGCTTTCCAGGCACCAGTCAAAATGGCTGCCCAGACTTGTGTGAGTTTCTGTGCACCAACGTGGCACCCGCTGAAACTGCCATGCTGAAAACTTGTGGTGCTTTTCAGCCCAGGAATCTCCTGGGTTGTGGGCAGTGAAAACTTGTTTGGAAATGCAGTGAGCACTCACCCTCTGTGCTTTTCTCACTGGGAACTGCACTCCAGAGCTGTTCCTATTTGGCCATCTTGGATCTCCCCCTGTGTGAAATATTTTTAAGAAAACCCATGCAGCAGATGGTTTCTATTTGAAACCTAAATATTTAATCTTGAACAGTCTCATAACTCATGTGTGGCTGAAGCTTTAGTTGAGGAATGTGTCATGAGACTAAGACAATGAGGCCTCCAATTCTCAATTCTCCTAGCATCTTGCTGTCCTGAATTCATTAGGGCCAAAATTTTTAAAAGTCTGAGGATCCTGGTGAGGTTTCTTAACTTTATACTGAAACAAATATGTTACTGATCTTTAGAAATAAAGCAAACAAAGAAAAAACTTCTCTAAATTAGCCACCTAAATCTACTTAAGTCTAACCTAGTGGTGAAAATACTCATAAATTTGCAACTCAAATGCAAATTTAAATATTGATAAATGTCAACAGGAGGATAAACTATGAGTAAATATTATGGGGATGAAAGCCTAAATGGATTTTTCCCAGTTGGCTATTCTAGGAGCAGGAGGTCATCTACAATGCGGTTTCTCAACTGCAGGACTACATACATCTTGGGCTGCATAATTCTTTATTGTAGGGGACTGTCCTCTGTAGTGTGTTTAGTAATATCTTCCTAGTTTCTTTCCACTAGAGACCTGTAGCACTTTATTTGTAACAACTAAAAATGTTTCCAGACCTGACAATTGTTCCCCCAAAAGACACAATTACTACAGATTTAAAACTACTAATCTTTATAGTGTGAATAAGATGTTCTAGCTTCTCTACTTCTGTCTCACAGTCAGAATTCCATATGCCAAAGATTTCTTAATTTCATTCAAAATAAAATAAGGTAGTTCTTTTTGAAAATATAGACTAACTTAAGAGGAGCAGCAAATCAAGCTCAAAGTGATTATTAGCATTTAGTAATGATCTATATATAATGATTCTAGTAGCTGACATATTTCCATATATATTATCATATATGACTAAGAGATTGAGCTCTAGGATTAGACAAACCGAATTCTTGTTTTGAGAGCTATCTCTTTCCTAACTGACTTGTGACAGATTCCAATAAATCTCTTTATACCTTAATTTGTTCATTTGTAAAATGGAACACTAATGATATCAATTATGTTGGTTTTTTCAAAGAATAAATAATATGTAATGAACCTAAGGAATTTTGCACAGTGTATGGCTCAATAAATGTTAGTTCTGATGTTGTTATTTTATTTTTTGCTTAATAATAACCTTGTAAATTATATTAGTATTATTTTCATTTGACAGATGACATATATGATAATACATCTGAAAAGACATTGCAAATTGTAGCTTATTATTTAGAGAGATAAATTGACCTATTCAAGGTTACAACTAAGCACTTAACCTGGATTCAAATGCTGTTCTAACTTTTAATCCTTTTTGCCTGTTTAACAGAATGAAGAACCATAGGGAATGTAAAATTTGACTTGCAGAGATGAAGGAATGTGGAAGCATAACTTGAAGATCCAGAATATGCATCGATAAATGAGCTCTGGAAGGAAGCCCTGGGCAGTGGGCAGCCAAGGGTGAGCACAGAGAACCTGGATAAGGTACCCCGAGAAAAGGGAAAGGTAAAAAATATTTTGCAGTTAAACCAGTTTCATTTTATGTCCTGTGATTGGCTAGCCAAACTACATTGGTTCATGTAGGTATACCTTTAACATTTTCCAGGCTGTATTAGTCCATTTTGCATTGCTGTAAAGGAATAGCTGAAGCTGGTAATTTATAAAGAAATGACATTTGGCTCATATGTCTGCAGACTGTACAAGAAATGTGGGTACTAGCATTTGCTTCTTGTGAGACCTCAGGAAACTTACAGTCATGATGTAAGCCAAAGGGGAGTGGGCCTGTCATATGGTGAGAGAGGGAGCAAGAAAGATGTCAGACTCTTTTAAACAACCAGCTGTCATATGAATTATAGAGTGAGAGCTCATTACCATGGAGGGGGCATTTAATGAGGATCCTGCCCCCATGACCCAAACACCTCCCACCAGGCCCTATTTTGAGGACACGTTTCAACATAAGATTTTGGGGAAACGAACATCCAAACAAAATCACAGATGCAGAGAAAATGTAAACGGAGGCACCTTCAATCATACAGTTCATCGTCCTCCTCATTCCACTCTCCTCCTCTGTTCTGCACCAAAAAGACCTCTTGGATATGTGTGTGTACCCCCTCTTCATATAGTCAAGCTTCATCCCACCACAACTTATAAAAATTCACCTCAGGGCCATTCCTCAAGACCTAGGATAAACATATCTGTGGATTAGTTCATACTTGGGAGGATGCATACAAAAAAAGAGGTTTTGGAAAGCAGGTTCATGATCACTCTTGTGGGAAATTATACAATTTATGCAATTTTGTGTACCTTGAGCATTGTTTAGAAAAGGCAGTTACATTTTTAGGTGATGTACATGTTTTTGGAGATAGACCTCCTACAAGATGTTAGAGAACAGACAACACAAGTAAGACAAGTCTGGGGAAAATTACAAAAATGAAAAAATAAGAAGATGGGTTAGTATAATAACTAAGTTTTCAGGGACTCTTGAGTTGGATTCAACATAAACTAACAGCCTGGCTTTGGCAGTGACTAGCTACATAATCCATGGATACTTACTTAACATTTTTATGCTTAATTTTTCTCATAATTAAAATTAATATAACAATTACTGGTTTATAAGTTCCTTGTAGAAATGAATTTCATCATGCCATTAAAATGCCCAATATGGTGTCTGGCAGCCTGGCAATTTCTAAATAAATAAAGAAATAAATAGATAAAATAAAAATAAAAATAAACAAAATCCAAACCTCAACTAGTTCATTACTAAACATGAGGTATATTTACAGAACAAAATGCATTTTAATTTGCCTGCAGAATAGGCTTAAGGGGATAGTAAAGATAATACTATGTATATTTAATTTGGTCTTATAAGTTATTTATAATTTATTATCTACCCTAATATTAATTGCATTCTTAGTACAACTTGAACTTCAGAGTTTAGGCTAAGGGATAAACTGTTTTCTCTAGGACAGTTAGTAGTAAGGTGTCAGACACAAAGAAAGAGTCCTTGAGTATACCTTAAGCATTGAAGAACAATAAATAATTGTTTACACTGTTGTAATCAAAGGATCATGTGTGTTAGAAACAGCTACAGGAGCTTGATTTCAAATTTCAGGCAAGAACCTTGATGCAATATTTTGACCTTCAGTACTTTCCATCTGGCATGCAAATATTTCACCAGTTCTTCCAAAATGTCATAGAGAAAAGGCATATGTCACTAATAGCATGAGGGTTATGAGCAACATTTTCATAAATAGCATGAGGGCTATGAGCAACATTTTGGATTTTTATCAAACTGACTAGGACTTAACAAGTCTATCCTTATGGACATGGGCCAGCACTCATGGACAACTAGCTTCATATCCCGGCAGCAGTGGGTTATAGGAAAAATTCATCTCTTTAATCCTGTTACATCTTGTTTTAAGACATCTCTCCCTTTCCTGGAGGACATTATATGTTTTTTGTTTTTAATTTTGTTCGTGTGTTAAATCACAATTATTGACTTGCATATGTTGAACAAACCTTTCATCCCAGGAATAAAGTCTAATTGATCATGATGTATTAGCCTTTTGATGCACTGCTGGATTTGGTTTGCTAGTTTGGTTGTGGAATTCTGTATCTATGTTTATTATGCATATTGACTAGTAGTGTCTTTTGGGTGCTGTTTCTGCCAAGTTTTCATATCTGTGTGATACTGGCTTTGTACAATGAGTTAGCATTCCCCCTCGTTGATTTTTCAGAATAGTTTTAACAGAATTGTTACCAGCTCTTCTCTGTATATATGATAAAATTTGGCTGTGAATTCTTCTATTCCAGGGCTTTCTTTGGTTGGTAGATTTTTTTCTTCAATTAAATGGTCATACTGCCCAAATCAATCTACAGATTGAACACTCTTCCTTTCAAATTACCAATGTATATTTTCACTGGATTAAAAATATATATTCTAAATTTTATATAAGACCAAAAAAAGCCCAGATAGTCAAAGCAATCCTAAACAAAGAAAATAAAGATAAGGGCATTACATTATCTGACTTCAAACTATACAATAATGCTGCAATAACTAAAACAGCATGGTATTGGTACAAAAATAGACCATAGGCCAATGGAACAGAATAGGGAACTCAGAGAAAAATCCACACATCTACAATCATCTGACTGTTGATAAAGTGACAAAAATAAGCAGTGGGGAAAGAACTCCATATTTGATACCTGGTTTTAGGATAACTGGTTGACTATATGCAGAAGAATGAAATTGGACCCCTACATTTACCATATACAAAAATTAATGGAAGGTAGGTTAAAGCCTTAAATGTAAGACTTCAAACTATTAAAATTCTAGAAGAAACCTAGAAAATAGCATTCTGGACATAGGCTGTGGTAAAGAATTTATGTCTAGATCTTTAAAGCAATTGCAACAAAAAAAATTGACAAGGGTAAACTAATTATACTGAAGAGCTTCTGCAGAGAAAAGGAAACTATAGACACAGTAAACGGAAAACTTACAGAATTGAAGAAAGTATTCACAAACTATGCATCTGACAAAGGTGCAATATGCAGAAACTATGAGGAATTTAAAAAATGAACAAACAATAAACAAACAACTCCTTTAAATGGTGAGCAAATATTGAAATTATGTCAAGTATCTTCTACGACACAATAAAATAAAGCGAGAAATCAATAATAAGGGGAATTTGGAAAACTATACAAACACATGAGAATTAAGCAATATGCTACTGAACCCACTGGGTCAATGAAGAAATTAAAAATAAAATTTTAAAATTTTGTAAAACAAATGACAATGAAAACAGCATACCTAAACCTTTGGAATACTGGTAAAGTAGTACTCAGAAAAAAGTTTATACCTGTAAGTGCCTACATCAAAAAAGTAAAAAATTTCAAATAAACAACTTAGTAATGCATCTTAAAGAAGTAGAGAATGGCACAAAGCCAAAATTAGTAGAAGAAAAGAATGGAGATGGCACCAGAAATAAATAAAAATAAAATGAAGAAAACAAAACAAATATCAACAAAATAAAAACTTGTTTTTTTAAAGATAAACAAAATTGACTAAGAAATACAGAGAGAAGTCCCAAATAAATAGAATCAGTAATGAAAAAGGAGACTTTAGAATGGATACTGCAGAAATTCAAAGGATCATTAGAGGCTACTATGAGCAAACATGTGCCAATAAAGTGGAAAACCTAGAAGTGGATAAATTCCTAGACACATAAAATTATCAATATGGAATCATGAAGAAATCCCTTAACTGATTAATAACAAGTAATGACATTGAAGCTGTAATAAAAAGTCTCCCAACAAAGAAAGTATGGACCCCATGGCTTCACTGCTGAATTCTACCAAACATTTAAAGAACTAATACCAAACTTATTCAAACTATTCCAAAAAATAGAGGAGGAGGTTATACTGCCACATCCATTCTACAAGGCCAGTAATAATCTGATGCCAAAACCAGAAAAACACACATCACTGAACGAGTACATACAGGACAATATCTCCAATAAACACTGATGAAAATTTCTCAATTAAACACTAGCAAACTAAATTTAATAATACTTTTACAAACTTGTTTATCATGACCAAGTGGTTTTTATACCAGGAATGCAAGAATAGTTCAGTATATGCAAGTTAATCATCAGAATAAAATGAAATAAACATGTATTTATACATTTGATGATGAAAAAATATTTGATAAATTTCACCATCCCTTCATGATTAAAACACTGAAAAAACTGGATAGAGAGGAAACATACATCAATGCAATGAAAGCCATATTTAACAGATCCACAGCTAATGTCATAATGAATGGTTAAAAACTAAAAGCCTTTCTTTTACGATCTGGAATGTGTCAAGGATATTCACTCTCACCATTGTTGTTCTGCATACTACTGAAATTTTTTGCTGGAGCAGTCACACAAAAGGAAGAAATAAAGGCATTCTAATTGGAAAAAACTAAGTCAGATTATCCATATTTGCAGATGCTATGATCTTACATTTGAAAAAATACCTAAAGACTCCACCAACAAAGTAGTAGAACTGATAAACAAATTCAATAAAGTTAAAGGATACAAAATCAACATACAAACACCAGTTACATTTTCATATGTCAACATCAAATGATCTGAAGAAAAAAATCAAGAAAGTAATTACATTTACAATAGCTACAAATAAAATAAAATATCTAAGAATTAACTTAAGCAAAGAAGTGAAATTAAGAAAAGAAGTGAAAAATCTCTACAAGAAAAACTATAAGATTTTGATGACAGAAGTTAAAGAGGACATAGAAATTCAAAAGATATTCCATATTCATGAATTGAAATAATCAATATTGCTAAAACTTTAATACTACCCAAATAAATCTACTGAATCAATGCAATCCTTATTAAAATACCAATGGCTTCTTCACAGAAATAGAAAAAAAGTCCTAAAATTTATATAATACTAAAAAAGACCAAGAATAGGCAAAACTATCTTGAGTAATATGATGAAATTCAAGGAATCACAGTACCTGATTTCAAATTGTACTACAAAACGGTGGGATACTGGAATAAAAACATACACATAGAGAAATGGAACAGAATAGAGAAACCAAAATAACAAATTCATTCATATACAGCAAATTCATTTTTTACAAAGATGCCAAGAACATACAGTAGGAAAAGAATAGTGTCTTCAATAATTATGTTTCAATAAAGGATAGTCTCTGGAAAAATTGAGTATCCATATGCAGAATCATGAAACTACTCTCCTATTGTTTTGCCATATGCAAAAATCAAATCAAACTAAATTAAAAACTTAAATCTGAAACATCAAACCATGACACTACTAAGACAAATCTTTGGGAAAACTGTCCACGTCATTTGACCGAGCCAGGATTTCTCAGATAGTACCCCACAAGTAGAGACATAGAAAACAAAAATGGACAAATGGTATCACATCCAATTAAAAAGCTTCTGCCTAGCAAAGGAAACAATCAACAAATTGAAGGGAGAACACACAGATTGGGACAAAATATTTACAAACTACCTACTTGACAAGGGATTATTAACTAGAATACATAAGGAGCTCAAACAACTCTATAGGAAAAACTCTAATAATTCAATTTAAAAATAGGCAAAATTATGAATAGATATTTTTCAAGTAAAGACATACAAAGATAAACAGGTATATGAAAAGGTGGTCAACATGATTGATTATCAGAGAAATGCAAATAAAAACTACAATGAGGTATTATCTCATGCCAGTTAAAATTGTTTATATCCAAATGTCAGGCGATAAAATATTCTGGTGTGCATGTGGAGAAAAGGGAACTCTCGTACACTGTTGGTGGGAAAGTAAATGAACAGAACCACTATGTAGACAGTTTGAAGTTTTCTCAGAAAACTAAAAATAGAACTACTGTATTACCCAGCGATCTCACTTCTAGGTATATACCCAAAATTAATGAAATCAGCATATCAAAGAGATATCTGCACTCCCATGCTTATTGCAGCACTATTCACAATGGCTCAAAATTGGAGGCAACATAATTGTCCATTAACAGACTAACAGATAAAGAAAGTGTGGCACTTATACACAATGGAGTGCTATTCATCCATGAAAAGGAATCAGATTCTGTTATTTGCAACAACATGAACTGAAATAGAGATTATTATGTTAGGTGAAGTAAGCCAAGCACAGAAAGACAAACTTCATAAGGTCTCACTTATTTTGGGGATCCAAAAATCAAAACAATTAAACTCATGGAGGTAGAGCTCAGAATGATATTTATCAGAGGCTTGGAAGGGTAGTAGGGTGTGAGGAAGCAGGGACGGTTAATGAATAAAAAAAAATAGTTTGGTAAAATGAGTAAGATCTTGTATTTGATACCACAAAAGGGTGGCTATATTTAATAATTTATATTTGTATTTGATACCACAAAAGGGTGGCTATATTTAATAATTTATTATATTTTATAATTATTAATTTATTAATTTTTATATTTAATAAATTAATTGATAATTAATACAATATAATAATTATATTTTATATTTATTATATTTATTAATTTATTATATAAATATAGCCACAAAAGGGTGGCTATATTTAATAATATCAAATTTGTATTTGATACCACAAAAGGGTGGCTATATTTAATAATTTATAGTACATTTCAAAATAAATAAAAGTGTTTAGTTGAACTATTTGTAACACAAAGAAAGGATAAATGCTTGAGGTAATGCCCACCCCATTTACCCTGATGTGATTATTATGCATTTTATGCCTGTATTAAAATATCTAATGTACCCATAAATATATACACCAATGTTACATCTACAAAAATAAAAAATAAAAATTAATTTTGAAACTCTTTGCTAACTTTATATTTTTTATTATGTTAAATTTTGAGTTCTTTATATATTCTGGTTAAAAATTCCTTATTTATATATGTTATTTTAAAGATTTCTTTCAGTATTTTAATTCCATTAAATTTATTTTACCGAAGAAAATATTTAAATTTGGATGAAGTCCTATAGATCATGGATCATGTTTGCTGTTTCACATCCAAGGCCTCTACTCAATATAAAGATAGAAATATTGCCTTCCATGTTTTATCTAAAAAAAAATAAATTATGTGGGGGCACTGAAAAGATGGCCAAATAGGAACAGGTCTGGTTTGCAGCTCCCAGCGAGAGCAATGCAGAAGGCAGGTAATCACTGGATTTCCAACTGAGGTAGTTGGTTCACCTCACTGGGACTGGTATGACAGTCAGTGCAGTCCAAAAACAGTGAGCCAGAGCAGGACAGGGCGTCACCTCACATGGAAGTCCAAGGGTCTGGGGAACTCCCTCTCCTAGCCAAGGGAAGTCATTAGGGACTATTCCCTGCACTCCCACCCAGATACTGTGCTTCTTCCATGGTCTTCATAATCCATAGACCAGGAGATTCCCTCTGGTTCCTACAACACCAGGGCCCTGGGTTTCCAGAACAAAACTGGGAGGCTGTTTGGGAAGACACCAAGCTAGCTGCAGCAGTTTTTTTTTTTTTTTTTTTTATACCCCAATGGGGCCTGAAATGTCAGTGAGACTGAACCATTCACTCTCCTGGAAAGGGGGCTAAAGCCAGGGAGCCAAGTGATCTAGTTTGGCAGGTCCCACCCCCATGAAGACAAGCAAGCTAAGATCCACTGGCTTGAGATTCTCACAGCCAGCGCAGCAGCCTGAGCCCAACCTGAGACATTCAAACTCAGTAGTGGGAGGGGTGTGCACCATTCCTGAGGCTCAAGAAGGCAGTTTTAACCTCACCTGTGTAAATGTAGTCACCCAGAAGTTCAAACTGTGCAGAGCCCATGGCAGCTCAGCAAGGCCTCTGCAGGCAGACTGTGTGACTTGACTTCCTCTTCACTAAGCAGCACATCTCTGAAAAAAGGCAGCACCCACCAGGGACTTACAAATAAAGCTTCAAACTTTCTGGGACAGAGCACCTGGGGAAAGGGGCGGTTGTGGGTACAGCTTCAGCAGACAGAAATCTCCCTGTCTGGCAGGTCTGAAGAGAGCAGTGGATCTCCCAGCATAGCATTTGAGGTCTGATAATCGATGGACTGCCTCCTCAATTGGCTTCCTGACCTTTGTGTATCCTGACTGGGAGACACCTCTGAGTAGGGGCCAACGGAAACCTCGTACAGGAGAGCTCTGGCTGGCATCTGGCAGACACCCTTCTGGGATGAAGCTACTAGAGGAAGGAACAGGCAGCAATCTTTTCTGATCTGCAGCCTCTGCTGGTGATTCCCAGGCAACAGGGTTTGGAGTGGACCTCCAGAAAACTCCAGAGGACTTGCAGCAGAGAGGCCTGACTGGTAGAAGGAAAACTAACAAACAGAAAGCAATAGTTTCAACATCAGCAGAAAGACGTCCACTTAGAGACCACATACAAAGGTCACCAACTTCAAAGACCATAGATAGATAAATCCACAAAGATGGGAAGAAACCAGTGCAAAAAGGCGGATAGTTCAAAAAACCAGAATACCTCTTCTCCTCCAAGGGATCACAACTCCTCACCAGCAAGGGAACAAAACTAGATGGAGAATGAGTTTGACAAACTGACAGAAGCAGGCTTCAGAAGGTGGATATTAATAAACTCTCCAAGCTAAAAGAGTATGTTATAATGGAATGCAAGGAAGCTAAGAACCTTGAAAAAAGATTAGATGAAATGCTAACTAGAATAACCAGTGTAAAGAAGAACATAACCTGATGGAGCTGAAAAACACAGCACAAGAACTTCATTAAGCATTCACAAGTTTCATAGCAGAAGAAAGGATATCAGAGATTGAAGATCAACTCAATGAAATAAAAAGAGAAGGCAGGATTAGAGAAAAAAGAGTGAAAAGAAATGAACAAAGCCTCCAAGAAATACTGGATTATGTGAAAAGACCAAAACTATGCTTGATAGGTGTACCTGAACGTGACAGGGAGAATGAAACCAAGTTGGAAAACACTCTTCAGGATATTATCCAGGAGAACTTCCCTAACCTAGCAAGGCAGGCCAACATTCAAATTCAGAAAATACAGAGAACACCACAAAAATATTCCCCTAGGAGAGCAGCCACAAGACACATAATCATCAGATTCACCAGGGTCAAAATAGAGAAAAAAAATGCTAAGGGCAACCAGGAAGAAGGTTGAGTTCCCCACAAAGGGAAGCCCATCAGACTCTAAGCAGATCTCTCTGCAGATACACTACAAGCCAGAAGAGAGTGGAAGCCAATATTCAACATTTTTAAAGAAAATAACTTTCAATCCAGAATTTCGTATCCTGCCAAACTAAGCTTCATAACCAAAGGAGAAATAAAATCCTTTACAGACAAGCAAATTCCAAGAGATTTTATCACCATCAGGCCTGCCTTACAAGAACTCCTGAAGGAAGCACTGAACGTGGATAGGAACAATTGGTATCAGCCACTGCAAAAACATACCAAATTGTAAAGATCATTGACAGTATGAAGAAACTGCATCTACTAACTGGCAAAACAATCATCTAGCATTATAATGGCAGAATCAATTTCACATATAATAATATTAACTTTAAATGGAAATGGGCTTAATAACCCAATTTAAGAACACAGATTGTCAAATTGGATAAAAAGTCAAGAACCATCAGTGTGCTGTATTTGAGAGACCCATCTCACGTGCAAGACACATAGGCTCAAAATAAAGGAATGGGGGAGGATTCACTAAGCAAATAGAAAGCAAATAAAAGCAAGGGTTGAAATTCTAGTATCTCATAAAACAGACTTTAAACCAACAAAGATCAAAAGAAAGAAGGATATTACATAATGGTAAAATGATCAATGCAACAAGAAGAACCAACTATCCTAAATATATATGCACCCAATATAGGGCACCTAGGTACATAAAGCAAGTTATTAACAACCCGCAAAGAGACTTAGACTCTCACACAATAATAGCGGTAGACTTTAGCATCCCACTGTCCATATTAGACAGATCAACAACACAGAAAATTAATAAGGATGCCTTGGACTTGAACTCAGATCTGGACCAAGTGGACCTAATAGACACCTACAGAACTCTTCACCCCAAATCAACACAATATACATTCTCCTCTGCATGACACCATACTTATTCTAAAATTGATCACATAATTGGAAGTAAAAACTTCTAAGCAAATGTTAAAGAACAGAAATCATATCAAATAGTCTCTCAGACCACAGTGCAATCAAATTAGAACTCAGGATTAAGAAACTCACTCAAAACCTCACAACTACACAGAAACAGAACAACCTATTCTTGAATTACTACTGAATAAATAATAAAAAGAAGCCAGAAATAAAAATTTTCTTTGAAACCAATGAGAATAAAGACACAATGTACCAGAATCTCTGGGACACATTTAAAGCACTGTGTACAGGGAAATTTACAGCACTAAATGCCCACAAGAGAAAGGAGAAGAGATCTAAAATCGACACCCTAACATCACAATTAAAAGAATTGGAAGAGCAAGAACAAACATATTCAAAACTAGCGGAAGACAAGAAATAACTAAGATTACTGCAGAACTGAAGGAGATAGAGACAGAAAAAACCCTTCAAAACCTCAATGAATCCAGGAGCTGGATTTTTGAAAAGAGCAATGAGGCAAGAAAAAAAAATAAAGCATATTCAGTTACAAAAAAGAGGAAGTCAAATTGTCTCTGTTTGCAGACCACATGATTGTATATTTAGAAGACTCCATCCTCTCAGACCAAAATTCCCTTAGGCTGAAATGTTGATAAGCAACTTCAGCAAAGACTCAGAATACATAATCAATGTGCAAAAATTACAAGCATTCCTACACACCAATAACAGATAAACAGAGTAAAATCGTGAGTGAACGCCCATTCACAATTGCTCCAAAGAGAATAAAATACCTAGGAATACAACTAACAAGGGATATGAAGGGCCTCTTCAAGGAGAACTACAAACCACTGCTCAAGGAAATAAGAGAGGACACAAACAAATGGAAAAACATTCCATGCTCCTGGTTAGGAATAATCAATATTGTGAAAATGGCCATACTGCCCAAAGTAATTTATAGGTTCAATGCTATCCCCATCAAGCTACTATTGACTTTCTTCATGGAGTTGGAAAAAATGACCTTCAATTTCATATGGAAACAAAAACAGTGCCCACATAGTCAATACAATCCTAAGCAATACAAAAAAAAGCTGAGGCATCACACTACCTGACTTCAAATTATACAACAAGGCTATAGTAGTCAAAACAGCATGATCCTTTTTACCAAAACAGAGATATAGACCAATGGAACAGAAAAGAGGCCTCAGAGGTAGCACCACACGACTACAATCAACTGATCTTTGACAAATCTGACAAAAACAAGCAATGGGGAAAGAATTCCCTATTTAACAAATAGTGTAAAGAAAACTATCTAACCATATGCTGAAAGCTGAAACTGGATCCCTTCCTTACACCTTACACAAAAATTAACATTAGATGGATTAAAGACGCAAATGCAAGACCATAAAAACCCCAGAAGAAAACCTATGCAATACTATTTAGGACATCGGCATGGGCAAGGTCTTCATGACTAAAACACCAAAAGCAACGTCAACAAAAGCCAAAATAGACAAAAGGGATCTAATTAAACTTAAGAGCTTCTGTACAGCAAAAGAAACGATCATCAGAGTGAACATGCAACCTACAGAATGGGATAAAATTTTTGCAATCTACTCATCTGACAAAGGGCTAATATCCAGAATCTACAAAGAACTTAAAGAAACTTATTCGAAAAAAAAAAACAAATAATTCATTCAAAAAGTGGGAAAATGATGTGAACAGACACTTCTGAAAATAAGACATTTATGCAGCCAACAAACACATGAAAAAAAGCTCATCATCACTGATCATTAGAGAAATGCAAATCAAAACCACAGTGAGATACCATCTCACATCTGTTAGAATGGTGATCAGTAAAAAATCAGGAGACAACAGATGCTAGAGAGGATGTGGAGAAATAGAAATGCTTTTACACTGTTGGTGGAAGTATAAATTAGTGCAACCGTTGTAGAAGACAGTGTGGCAATTCCTCAAGGGTCTAGAAATAGAAATACCATTTGGCCCTGCAATCCCATTACTGTGTATACACTCAAAGGATTGTAAATCATTCTATTATGAAGATACATGCACACATATATTTATTGCGGCACTGTTCACAATAGCAAATACTTGGAACCAACCAAATGCCCATCAAAGATAGACTGGATAAAGAAAATGTGGTGCATGTACACAATGGAATACTATGCAGCCACGAAAAAAGATGAGTTCATTTCCTTTGCAGGGACATGGATGAAGCTGGAAACCATCATTCTCAGCAAACTGACACAAGAACAGAAAACCAAACACTGCATGTTCTCACTCTTAAGTGGGTGTTGAACAATGAGAACACATTGACTCAGGGAGGGGAACATCATACACTGGGTCCTGTCAGGTGATGGGGGGTGAGGGGAGGGTTAGCAGGGGGATGGAGGGCTGTGGGAAGGATAGCATTAGGAGAAATACCTAACGCAGATGATGGGGTGTTGGATCTGGCAAACCACCATGGCATATGTATACCTATGTAACAAACCTGCACGTTCTTCACATGTACACCAGAACTTAAAGTATAATAAAAATAGATAGATAGTTTTACGTTTTACATTTAGATATCTTATACGTTTTACCTCAATTTTTTGTGTGACTTACACAATTTGGATTAGAATACATTCATGCATGTATTCATTTAGCATATAGATGTCCAAGTATTTCAATACTCTCTGTTGAAAGAACTAAACTTACTCTGTTGAATCACCTTTGTACTTGTGTAAAAAATAAATTGACAATATTTATGTGGGTCTATTTCTGGACTCTCCATTATGTTCCATTGATCTAAGTGTCTAGACCTTTACCAATATCATGACTTGGTTACTATAGCTCTCAAGATAGTATTATATATCAGGTAGTCTGAATTCTACAGCTTTTTTCTTTTTCACAATATTTTAACTATTTTACATCCTAGGGATTCCTATAAAATTTTTAGAAGGCACTTGTCTGAATCTACAAGAACATATCATATTTTGATTAAAATTGCATTAAATCTATGAATTAATATGGGCAGAATTGATCTCTTAACTATATAGAGTTTTTCATTCAATGAATGCAGTATGTTCTTTACTTATTTAATCATTCCCTGATTACTTTATCAGCATTTATGTTTTAGTGTGCAGATTCTTCTATGGTTTTGTTCGATTTACACCTAGGTATTTCATTTTTGTGGAGCTCTTGTAGGTGGTATTTTTAAAATTTTAATTTCAGACTGATCACTCTATTATAAAATGTGATTGACTTTAACATGTTGACTTTGTATCCTGTGCTTTGCTAACCTCACTTTTCAATTCAAAGAACATATTTTTCTATTCCTTGTGATTATCTGTGCTATCTTCAAATAAGAACAATTTTAACATTCCTTTCCAATCTCTATGTCATTTTCTTTTCTCTCTTTTTTTTCCAATTGCATTGGATAGGACATACAGAGCAATGTTAAATAGAAGTGATGAGAATGGATATTCTTATTTTGTTCACCATAGAAGGAAATAATTCAGTCTTTTAATATTAATTTCCTGAATTTGAATATTGGCTTGTCTTGCTAGGTTGGAAAATTTCTCCTGGATAATATTCTGAAGAGCTTTCCAATTTGGTTCCATTCTCCTCGTCACTCTCAAGTACACCAATCAAACTTAGGTTTGGTCTTTTCACATAGTGCCATGTATTTTTGAGCTTTCTTTTTATTCTTTTTTCACTAATATTTTCTTCACATTTTTTTCATTAAATTGATCTTCAGTCTCTGATTTTCTTTCTTCTATTTGATCCATTCAGCTGTTGACACTTGTGTATGCTTCATGAAATTCTCATGCCATGTTTTTCAGTTCCATCAGGTTATTTATATTCTTCTCTAGACTGGTTATTCTAGTTAATAATTCTAACCTTTCTCAAGTTTCTTAACTTCCTTGCATTGGGTTAGAACATTCTCCTGTAGCTCAAAAGAGTTTGTTATTACCCACCTTCTGAAGCCTACTTCTGTCAGTTTGTCAAACTCATTCCCCATCCAGTTTTGTTCTTTGCTGGCAAAGGGTTGTGATCCTTTGGAGGAGAAGAGGCGTTTGGTTTTTGGAATTTTCAGCCTTTTTGTGTTAGTTTTTCCTCATCTTTATGGATTTATCTACTATTGGTCTTGGATGTTGGTGACCTTTGGTTGGGATTCAAATAATACTACAAGGCTACAGTAACCAAACAGCATGATACTGGTACCAAAACAGATATATAGACCAAAGGAACAGAACAGAGGCCTCAGAAAACAAAACAAAACAAAGCAAAACAAACAACAACAACAACAACAACAAAACCCCACACATCTACAGCCATCTGATCTTTGACAAACCTGACAAAATCAAGCAATGGGGAAAGGATATATGGCTTTGGATTTGGTAATGGAGTCCTAGATTCCACACCCAAAACACAAAAAACAAAAGGAAATAAAAGACAAATTGTATTTCATACAAATTAAAATCTTCTGTGCATCAAAGCATATTGTTAAGAAAGTAGAAAGGCAATCTACAGAATGGGAAAAAAACATTTCCAAATGATATATCTTTTTTTTTTTATTGCATTTTAGGTTTTGGGGTACATGTGAAGAACATAGAATATTGTTGCATAGGTACACACGTGGCAGTGTAATTTGTTGCCTTCCTCCCCTTCACCTATATCTGGTATTTCTCCCCATGCTATCTCCCCGCAACTCCCCACCCCCTACTGTCCCTCCCCCCCACTGTCCCTCCCCACCCACTGTCCCTCCCCTATTTTCCCCCAACATACCCCAGCATATAGTGCTCCCCTCCCTGTGTCCATGTGTTGAACAATGATATATCTTTTTAAGCTTGGTATTCATAATAAATGAAGCATACTTACAACTTAACATAAGAAGATAAATAACTCAATTAGAAATTGTCAAAGTATCGAAATAGACATGTCTTTAAATATAATATCAAAATGGTCAACAAGTATGTTTACATCAGTGTTCATAAAGGACATTCAAATAATAACCACAATGAAATAATACTTTGCAGCCATTATGAGGACTGTAGTTAGAGAAAAAATAAACAAGTAAGGATGTGTTGATAAAACAACCTTCCTATATTGCTGGTGGGAATGTAAAATGATACAGCTGCTGTTGATTACAGTTTAGTTATGCCTCAAAAAGTTAAACAGAATTGCCATATAACCCAGGAATTCAACTCCTAGGTGGTCCAAGAGAAATTAAAACATGCGTTAATACAGAAACTTGAACATAAACGTTTATAGCAGTGTATTAATTATGGCCAAAGATGTAGATAACTAAAATGTTCATCAATGGATGAATGAACAAATTTTGGTACACACATACAATGAAATATTATTCAGTCATAAAAAGTGATGGAGTACTGGTATAAGGTACAATTAGAATGAACTCCAGAAACATTATGCTAAGTGAAATATGTCAGAGAGAAAAAAATCACATATTGTTTGAGTATTGTCTATGAAATACTCAAAATATAAAAATCCATACAGACAAAAAAGCACATTAGTTGTTGCTCAGGCATAGGGAAATAAGAAATGGGGAATGATTACTTATAAATGCTGAGTGTTCTGGAATAATGAAAACATTTTGAAATCATAAAGACTTGGGGATTTCACCACATTGTGAATATACTAAATCATCTGAATTATTCACTTTAAAGTGGTTAATAGTATATTATGTGAATTTCACCTCACTTTTTAAAAGTTACACTTGGGAGTGAATCAGAACTCAGTTTCTTTCTACTGTCATAAGCTTTCAAATTTATGGCATAAAAGTACGACTTTGTTATTAGTAATTTTTAAAAAATGATTTATGTCATTTTCTTTTCCTTTTAATATTTTTGCTAGTTTTGTTATGTAATGGAAAGGAGGTTTTGTGGTTTCATTTCTTTCTACCACCTCTGTATGGAAAATCTTTAATAACTGTTTTGGAGAATAAGTTGGCAATATATAACAAGAACACACTCTGAATAGTAATTCCACATCTGGAAATACATCCTAAGAACATATGTGATGAAGCTATAGATATTATTCACAGTGTTATTTGAAATAAAATAATACTAGAGATAAGTGAAATACACAATAAGAAGAGAAATGATTATGTAAATTGTGTTATACAGTCAGCTCTCTGCATCCAGATGTTCTGTTTTCTGTGTGCTTTTGCTTTTATTATTTTTGTTTTTTCTCCTTTTATGTTCAGGGGGTATATGTGCAGGTTTGTTACATGCATAAATTGTGTATAACAGAGGTTTGGGCTAAGAGTCTGTCACCTAAGTGATGAGTATAGTACTCAATAGGTAATTTTTTAGTCCTTGCCCCCTTCCTCACCTTCCCCCCTTTAGTAGTCCCCAGTGTTTATTGTTCCCAACTTTGTTTCCAGGTATACCCAGTGTTGAGCTCCCACTTATAAGTGAAAATATGTAGTGTTTAGCTTTCTCTCCCTTCATTAATGCACTTAGGATAATGGCCTCCAGCTCCATCAGTGTTGCTGCAAAGGACATTATCTCATTTTTTTAAATGGCTGCATAGTATCCCATGGTGTGCATGTACCACATTTTCTTTATCTGGTCCACAAGTGAAGGACATCTTGGTTGATTCCACATCTTTGCTGTTGTGAATAGTGCTCTGATGAACATAAAAGTGCATGTGTCTTTTTGGTGGAATGATTTATTTTCTTTTTGGTATATACCCAGTTGGACAGAATGGTATTTCCGTTTTCAGTTATTAAAAAGTCTCCAGATTGCTTTCCACAGTGGCTGGACTAATTTACACTTCCAGGAATAGTGCATAAGCATTCCATTTTTTCTATGACTTCATCACTGTTTATTATTATTTTACTTTTTAATAATAGTAATTTTGACTGGTGATCCACGCGTTCTGAATATGAAAATTCAAGGAAGCTTGCCATGAAAATAAACAATATGAGGCCAGGTGTTGTCACTCATGCCTGTTATCCCAGCACTTTTGGAGGCTGAGGCAGGTGGATCACCTGATTTCAGGAGTTTAAGACCAGCTTCGCCAACATGGTGAAACTCCATCTCTTCTAAAACTACAAAAATTAGCCAGGTGTGGTGGTGCATGCCTATAATCCTAGCTACTCAGAGGGCTGAGGCAGGTGAATCGCTTGAACCCAGAAGGCAGAGGTGGCAGTCAGCCAAGATTGTGCCACTGTACTTCAGCCTGGGTGACAGAATAAGAATGTCTCAAAAAAAATATGAAATGCCACAATAAAAATAATACAAATTTTAAAATATAATATGACACTATTTACATAGTATTTGCATTGTATGAGGTATTATTGGTAATTTAAAGATGGAGGCTGTGTGTAGGTTATATGCAAATACTACACACATTTTATATAAGGAACTTGAGCAGCCATGAGTTTCAGTATCTACAGGGGATCCTGGAACCAATACTTCACTGATATTGGTGGTGGCTAGTAGTTGCAGGAACAATTGCAATGAAGAAGTAGTTAAAATCTAACTTTTATATAATTCATTTAGTATGAAGATAATTCATACACAGACACTGCCTTGCCTAGAAAAGGGTATGAACAATTTGTATTTCTTGTTTGGTATTCTGACCTATTGCCAAATTTTAATTATTCATGAAGTTCCTATGCATTACATTTTACTGAAAATGAAGGTTTTAAAAGTCACTGGTATTTTGAAACTCCAAACTGGGATGACAACATGCTCAGGTGCTCATTTATTTACATCAATTAATTTCAGGCCTCTCCTGTAAACCAATTAGTATCCAACACTTAATGGAGTCATTATCTGTCAGATTAGCTTCTAGGAATGCTTGTCACTACTACAGGACCCAACACCAAAACTTTGCTAATAAAAGTAACAAAATTAATGGAGTCAACAGAATAGATAATGACTTAATGTGGAATATACTGTATAGAAAGAGGCGGATCAGCTGTCTTAAAAAAATAAAGATATCAGTGAGGAAGCTACTTTATTTTCCAGAAAACGAGTTTAAACAATGGTATTCAAAAAATAAATGTTATTTGTAGTTATCATAAAATTATGTCATAAGAACTCATATCCAACCGTTTTGCCTAGTGGCCAGGTGACATTGTATGCCAATAGAAATGAGAAATGAGTTTTATTTTACTAGAGCTTCAAGTGGCTATTTCTAATGACTTGAAAGGCCAAGACTGGGAAGTTTTGGGGGTTTGGTAACAATGTATCAATCAAAGGAAAGAGCCAGCAGTGCTCACAGAAAGTTATGCAGCTAATTTGAAGATATCACTAGGGGTAGTAACAATAATTTCATTGGGAGACAGGAGTAAATGCATTTTGGTGTAGAGAGAATACAGCTGAATACTAATTGTTAATCAGCAAGACATGTAGGCAGATCCCTTTCACAACAAAACTCCATAGAAAGTTGCTAAGAGTAGGTAAAGCTAGATAGCTTTGCCTAGGATGGTAGAGCAAGTGAATTAGTACATAGTTTGGGCTCCTAAGAAATGTATACTTTTGTTGAAATACAATGGGAAGTTTTCTTTTAAGTTTGGGTTATTTTGATTTGGCATTATTAGAATATTTCTGTCTTTATACTTTAACACTGTCACACAGGACAAGGAGGAGTCTATTATAAACTTGATCTGAACATCTAGATAATAGCTATAAGAGCAATTGTGGGGACTAGTGATTTAATAGTTTACCAGTTTTATCATTAAATTGGGGATTTTTTTGAAGGCAGAGTGAGCATGCCAGGTAATTTTTTTTCTTTTTTCTTTTTTTTTTTTTTTGCCTTTCAATTGTCCTATGAGCTGTGTACAAAATTTACCTTTAAAGAATTTTGTGATTTGGTTATCACTGAATAACTAGCTTTGGCCACAATAGCACTAATAAGTTAGCAGCCATTGTTAGGTTTGAACTTAGTTTCTCTTAATCAACATAATCAAAAACATAAGCTTTATTTTTAGAATGTCTCTGGAGAGATTTTTAAAGTCTAGAGCTAGTTGGTATGCCTGTTTAGAATGCAGCTCCCTGGACCCAACTCAGCCTTAAGAAATTAACATTTCTAGAGTTTGGCCCATAAATCTCCAAATTAAACAAGTATAACAGATGATTCTGACATAAACTATTATTTGAAAACTACTACATGCTGATGGTTATCAAATCCACATTGGTAGTAGGATATCTATCTGGTAAGTAATTCACACCACCAAAACACCAATGATACTTGAGGTAGTGAGCTAAATCCCATTCATATAATATTAGACCAATTACTTCATTTTACAAACCAGAAATTAAGTCCCAGTTAGGTTAATAACTTGCCTAAATTTATTGGCAGTGCGATTGAGACAAGACCCTGACCAAATTGGCTCCAAATTCAATACTTTTTCCATCACAATAATAGAAACAGGAATGAAAATGAAGTTCAAAAATAATTGTGTTTTAATAAGGCAAAATAGTTGCAGAAGAATAAAATAATATGGATTATCAGTTTTACTGATTTTATTCAAAATAATTTTGTGATATGTGTATTATAAATAAGGATTCATATACCCTGAGATTTCTAGACTCTCTTGGAACAGTTTAGGAGTTATATTGTAAACAAAATAGCCTTGAAGTCTTAAATTCAGAGATATTTGATGATAACAATCACAGCTACAATTGTTTTTAAGTGGCTTTCACTTTTAAGCATACTTTTTATGTTTTTGCTGTGGCAGTTTATACATAGCAGTCTCATTAAGGAACTGGGGAAAAATAATATCAACTAGTCGCAGAGACATTTTAATATTAATCAAATATGGTTATGGACTCTTCTGTAATTACGTACCACAAAGACTATGATTTATTTGTAAAGTATGATCATTTCATTGTCAGTTTTAACCTCTACATCCTTGAAAAATACTGTCTAATTAGCATTAAAACCATAACAGATCCAACCAATGAGACAACAAATCTGGCATCGTGTCCAACAGTGGTTAAAATTAAAAGTTTCACTGAAAATCATGCCTCACCTCAACTCCAATGAACCTAATTGTGAAATACTATATTAAAGGAGAAAATGTCTTCCTGACTTCAGCTGGTGATCAGCGTATGCCCTTAAGCATAAAGATTAATAGTCCTTATGATTTTATCCTGACCCATGTGCCTACAGAACCTAATTTGTATATATGTAACCCTCTTTTTAACATCTTGCTAAAATTCAATAGTATCCTATAGCAATGGTTTTCACAGATCATAGGGAAATTTTCAGCACCATAGGTGAAAGAACACTGCTATTTTATTTTGGGAAATGAAAAAAAAGTAAAAATCAATACAAATTTTACATGCTTTGCATGCAATGGACACGATTATCAAGAAAACCATGAGCTATTTTCTTGACCAGTCATGAAAGAATGTGATTTTTATTTTTTATTCAGAAAGCATTAGGCTTGACTTTTTTAATCAAAGAAGGTTATCACTTATAGGAAGCTTTATGTTTAATAATAGCTAATACAATGCTTAAAGACTCCTCCCAACCCTGCAGAAAATATTTCAATTATATAATACAGAATGTTGCATAATTATTTGGAAAATCTCTAATTTTAATATTTTCTCCCAAACTATCTCATCTGCCTTCGTATGTAAATGACTCATGGCTATTATTCTTTTACTTGACAGAATCTATGGCCCAGTGATTTTTTACCTCTGATTATCCCAGTACAAACTTAAACTGATGCATTATTCTGATTTTTAGTGTAGTACTCTGGTCCTTGCTCCCTCATAAAAAATTGTTATAATCGCTCTTACACTGACATATCTAATTCAGTGGACATATCTTAATATCTTTAAGTAGAAAAACATTTGTCAGTTTCAATGTCCTCTCTCTCTCTCTCTCTCAGTGCAGGCATACCTTCTACTGACTCTAAAATAAAGCTTTCTGGTTTGTGCTTAAATGTCTCAACGAATGGTAATTCACTAACTCAATCCATTGCAGCCTATTGGTCAGTTAAGTACAATTGTCCCTCAATATCAGTGGCTGATTGGTTCCAGGACCTCCCTTGGATATCACAATTTTCAGATGCTTAAGCCTTTGATATACAATGTTGTGTACTATTTGTATATAACCTATGTGCATTCTCTTATATAATTTATAACATCTCTAGGTCACTTATACTACCTAATATAATGTAAATGTTATATTAATAGTTGTTACACTGTATTGTTTAGAGAATAATGACAAAAGAAAGAGGCTTTACCTGCTGGGTACAGATGCAAATAATTTTCCAAAACACTTTTGGTCAGTAATTGGTTGAACCTATACATGTTGAATCCAGGGAGACAGAAAGCTGACTGTATTTACCAAGCATCAGCTCTTGGAAGAGCACCACATGAGTAAAAACTTATCCCAATCTAATCAGGGAGACTTGCACATATGCCACTTTCATGCAAAGGTGAGTATAATTAATGATGTTTTAAACACCCAGTGTTTGTGGAACCATTGCAGAAAAAGAGATTCAAATCTAACCCAGGAAGTCTTTGTGAGCTTTCTGGAAGAAGTGGAATTAAAGTGTGAGAGTGTTTGTTACAAGAAAAAGAGACATGCAAACCAAAATAGAGAAGTCAACAGAACAGAAGCAGCTCTAAGGATCTAATTACTTTTTCAAACTCTCTAAGGAGCCAGCTTGTCCCATTGTCTTATGGGATATTTTCTCTCAGCATAACTGATTTATTCCTTTTTTTCCATCCATTCAACTAATTCTTTTTTTTTTTTTTTCTTTAAGACAGTGACTCACTCTGCCACCTAGGCTGAAGTGCAGTGGCACAATCATAGCTCACTGTGGCCTCAAACTCAAGAGCTCATGTGATTCCCCAACCTGGCCTCCCAAAATGTTAAAATTACAGGCATAAGCCACTGTGCAGAGCCCAACCAACTAATTCTGTTTTCACTTAGTTTCTGCCCACATTTAACCTCATTTTGTTTATGGCTCATCATGGTCATGTCTGTTTATTTATTAATTATGGCTTTTCCTCTTCTTACTGCTAACTAAGAAATCAGGTGTTGGTTAAGTTTGGTTAAGTTTATCTAAGCCATAAGCCTGACTAGTCGTATGGCTGGTACTGATAGCTAGAATGCATCTCAGCATATGATGCCTAATCTTTTTTTTTTTTTTGCCTGAGCTTATACACATAGCTATGGCAGGGTGAGGAAAGGAGGAGGAAGGTGGAGTCACATGGCAAAAAATAAAGAAGTGGTTATAGGCTGGAAAATTTCCTTAAAAGTGATATTTGTGAAAATCAGGCAATTGAATATCCAGTCAAGTGAAATACAGTGGTAAACACAACTGGAAAAGTAGATTGATATTAAAGGGTGATGGTGGGGATCCCAAGATGGCAAAATAAGAGGTAACTCCGGAAAGCAGCTCCCAGCAAGAGAGGCACAGAAGCTGAGTGGTCTCCACAATTCCAAATGAGGTACCAGGTTCATTTTGTGGGTCTTGTCGGTCAGTGGGTATAAACCAAATAGGGCAAGTTGTGGCAAGGTGGGGCACTGCTCCATCCAGGATGAGTGTGCAACTGACAGGAGGACTGGGAAATCTACCCCTCTGGGTCTTCGGTTGAGATACAGTGCTCTACCCAAGCCCTCTACAACCCACAGAACAGGAGATCTTAGCTGGGCTGAAAAGCCTTAGGGAGCTTCCTGAACAGGGCAAAACAGCAACTTCAGCCCTGGGATTGTCAGCATAGATCTAGGCAGAAGCACTGGCTGACCCCAAGAAAGCCAAAAAGCTGGCGGGGCAGAGCTACCCACCCCCAGTAAGAAGGGGAACAGAACGCAGGGAAACAGCCCAAATGGCAGGACAGGTCTCCCTGCGCCAAAAAAACTCTCACTTCAAAGTTAGGTACCCAGAACGTCAGTTAGAGAGTGACTAGGAATGCTCCAGTTCAGCGGGCAGAAGGGAAACAGCCATTACCAAAACCGGCCTAATTTTCCCGAGTAAATAAAAGACACAGCAATGCCACTGAATCTGTGTCAGCCCAGCAGTGCCTCTGCAGGCAGACAAAGGAAAGGCCACCTCCCCAAGCAGCAATCTGAGATCAAAACTATATAAATCCAACAGATGGGGAGAAACCAGCACAAGAAGAATGAAACCATCAAAAACCAGAAAGTCTCTCCCAAACCACGAGTTCAAGACTCCTCACCAGCCAGAGAACAAAGCACGACTGAGAACAAATTTGACAAACTGACAGAAGCAGGCTTCAGAAGGTGGGTAATAACAAACTTCTCTGAGTTAAAGGAATATGTTCTATCCCAATGCAAAGAAACTAAAAACCCTGAAAAAAGGTTAGATGAAATGCTAACGAAAATAATGAGATTAGAGAAGAACATAAACGACTTCATGGAGCTGAAAAACACAGTACAAGAACTTCATGAAGCATACACAAGCTTCAATAGCTGAATAGATCAAGCAGAAGAAAGGATATCATAGATTGAAGAACAAAGCAATGAAATAAAATGAGAAGGTGAGAAAAGTGAACAAAGAGTGAAAATAAATGAGCAAAGTCTTCAAGAAATACGCAATTACGTGAAAAGACCTATCTATCACTGATGAGTGTACTGGAAGATAACAGAGAGAATGAATCCAAGCTGGAAAACACTCTTCAAGGTATTATCCAGGAGAACTTCCCCAACCTAACAAGGCAGGCCAACTTCAAATACAGGAAATACAGCAAACACCACAATGATACTCCTCTAGAAGAGCAACCCCAAGGCACATAATTGTCAGGTTCAGCAGGGTTGAAATGAAGGAAAACATACTAAGGGAAGCCAGAGAGAAAGGTCGGGTCACCCACAAAGGGAAGCACATCAGACTCAGCTGATCTTTCGGCAGAAATCCTACAAGCCAGAAGAGAGTGGAGGCCAATATTCAACATCCTTAAAGAAAAAAATTATCAACCTAGAATTTCATATTCAGTCAAACTATGCTTCATAAGTGAAGGAGAAAGAAAATCCTTTATGGACAAGCAATTGCTGAGAGATTTCATCACCACCAGACCTGCCCTGCAAGAGCTCATGAAGGAAGCACTAAATACAGAAAGGAAAAACCAGTACCAGCCACTGCAATAAAGAACCAAATGTTAAAGACTAAGGATGCAATGAAGAAATTATGCCAACCAAAGGGCAAAACAACAACCAGTAATAAAACGGCAGGATCAAATTCTCACATACAGTATTAATATTAAATGTAAATGGACTAAATTCCCCAATCAAAAGGCACAGACTGGCAAATTGGATAAAAAGCCAAGAACCATCAGTATGCTGTATTTAGGAAACCCATATCATGTGCAAAGACAAACATAGACTCAAAATAAAGGGATGGAAGAAGATTTACCAAGCAAATGGAGAGCGAAAAAAGAGCAGGGGTGGCAATCCTAGTCTCTGATAAAATGGACTTTAAACCAACAAAAATCAAAAGAGACAAAGAAGGGCATTACATAATGTTAAAAGTATTAATACAACGATAAGAGATAACGATCCTAAATATATATGCATCCAATACAGGAGCACCTAGACACATAAGGCAAGTCCTTAATGGCATACAAAGAGACTTAGACTCCCACACAATAATAGTGGGAGACTTTAACACTACACTGTCAGTATTAGACAGATTAACGAGACACAAAATCAACAAGGAAATCCAGGACTTGAATGCAGATCTGGACCAAGTGAACTTGATAGACATTTACAGAACTCTTAACCCCAAATCCACAGAATATACATTCTTCTCAGCACCACATCACACTTACTCTAAAATGAACCACAGAATTGGAAATAAATCACTCCTCAGCAAATGCAAAAGAATGGAAATATTAACAAACAGTCTCTCAGACCACAGTGCAATCAAATTAAAACACAGGGTTAAGAAACTAACTCAAAACTGCACAACTTCATGGAAAATGAACAACAGGCTCACAAATGTAGACTGGATAAATAATGAAATGGATGCAGAAATAAAGATGTTCTTCAAAAGCAATGAGAAAGAAGACACAATATACCAGAATCTCTGAGACACATTGAAAGCAGTGTCTAGAGGGAAATTCATAGCAATAAATGTCCACATGAGGAGCAAAGAAAGGTCTAAAATCGACACCTTATCATCAAAATTGAAAGAGTTAGAGGAGCAAGATCAAAAAAAACTCAAAATCTAGCACAAGACAAGAAATAACTAAGATCAGAGCAAAACTGAAGGAGATGGAGACACAAAAAGCCCTTAAAAAATCAATAAATCCAGGAGCTGGTTTTTTGAAAAGATCAACAAAATAGATAGACAGCTAGCCCGACTAATAAAGAAGAAGAGAGAAGAATCAATTGGTTGCAATAAAAAAGGATAAAGGAGACATCACCACCAATTCCACAGAAATACAAACTACCACCAGAGATTAATACAAACAACTCTATGCACACAAACCAGTAAATTTGGAAGAAATGGATAAATTCCAGGACACTTGCACTCTCCCAGGACTAAACCAGGAAGAAGTTGAATCCCTGAATAGACCAATAACAAAGGCTGAAGTTGAGGCTGCAATTAATAGCCTACCAACTAAAAAAAGCCCAGGTCCAGACAGGTTTACAGCTGAACTCTAACAGACATACAAAGAGGAGCTGGTACCATTCCTTCTGAAACTATTCCAAACAATACAAAAAACAGAATCCTCCCCAACTCATTTTATGAGACCAACGTCATCCTAATACCAAAACGAGGCAGAGATGCAACTTAAAAGAAAACTTCAGGCCAATATCCATGATGAACATTGACACAAAAATCTTCAATACAATACTGGCTAACAGAATACAACAGCAAATCAAAAAGCTTATTCATCATGATTAAGTAGGCCTCATTCCAGCATGCAAGGCTGGTTCAACATACACAAGTCTATAAATGTAATCCATCACATAAACAGAACCAAAGACAAAAACCACATGATTACCTCAATAGATGCAGAAAAGGCCTTCAAAAAAATTCAACAGCGCTTTATGCTTAAAACCCTCAATAAACTAGGCATTGATAGTACATATCAAGAAATAATAAAAGCTATCTATCACAAACACACAGCCAACATCATACTGTACAGGCAAAAACTGGAAGCATTCCCTTTGAAATCTGGCACAAGACAAGGATGCCGTCTCTCACCACTGCTATTCAATATAGTATTGGAAGTTCTAGCCAGGACAATCAGGCAAGAGAAATAAATAAAGGGTACTCAAATAGGAAGAGAGGAAGTCAAATTGTCTCCATTCACAGATGACATGATTGTATATTTAGAAGACCCCGTCATCTCAGCCCAGAATCTCCTGAAACTGATAAGCAACTTCAGCAAAGTCTCAGAATACAAAATAAATGTGCAGAAATCACAAGAATTTCTATACACCAATAACAGACAAACAGAGAACAAAATCAAAAGTGAACTCCCATTCACAATTGCTACAAAGAATAAAATACGTAGAAATAAAACTAACAAGGGATGTAAAGGACCTCTTCAAGGAGAACTACAAACCACTGCACAAGCAAATAAGAGAAGACAAAAACAGATGGAAAAACATCCCATGTTCACGATTGGGAAGAATCACCATCGTGAAAATGGCCATACTGCCCAAAGTAATCTACAGATTCAATGCTGTCTCCATCAAGCTACCAATGACCTTCTTCACAGAACTGGAAAAAAACACTTCAAACATCATATGGAACCAAAAGAGAGCCTGCATAGCCAAAACAATCCTAAGCAAAAAGAACAAAGCTGGAAGCATCATGCTGCCTGACTTCAAATTATACTACAAGGCCACAGTAATCAAAACAGCATGGTACTGGTACCAAACAGAGACATAGACCAATGGAACAGAACAGAGGCCTCAGAAACAACATCACATATCTACAGTCATCTGATCTTTGACACACCTGAGAAAAACAAGCAATGGAGAAAGGATTCCCTGTTTAATAAATGGTGTTGGGAAGAAAGCAGAAACTGGATCCTTTTCTGACACCTAAAATTAACTTCAGATGGATTAAAGATCTAAACATAAGACGTAACAGCATAAAAACCCTAGAAGAAAACCTAAGCAAAACCATTTAGGACATAGGCATAGGCAAGGACTTCATGGCTAAAACACCAAAAGCAATGGCAACAAAAGCCAAAATAGACAAATGGGATCTAATTAAACTGCAGAGCTTCTGTACAGCAAAGGAAACAATCATTAGAGTGAACAAGCAACCAACAGAATGGGAAAAAATTTTTGAAATCTACCCATCTGACAAAGGGCTAAGATCCAGAATCTACGAAGAACTAAAACAAATTTACAAGAAAAAAAAAACAAACAAAGCCATTCAAAAGTGGGCAAAGGATATCAACAGACACTTTACAAAAGAAGATATATATGAGGCTAACAGACATATGAAAAAATGCTCATCATCACTGGTCATTAGAGAAATGCAAATCAAAACCACATTGAGATACCATTTCATACCAGTTAGAATGGTGATCATTAAAAAATCTGGGGACAACAGATGCTGGAGAGGATGTGGAGAAATAGGAATGCTTTTACACTGTTGATGGGAGTGTAAATTAGTTTAACCATTGTGGAAGACAGTGGGGTGGTTTCTCAAGGACCTAGAAATAGAAATATCATTAGACCCAGCAATTACATTACTGGGTACATACACATAGAATTATATATTGTTCTAGTATAAAGACATATACACATGTATGTTCATTGTGGCACTGCTTATAATAGCAAAGACCTGGAACCAACCCAAATGTCTGTCATCGATAGACTGGATAAAGAAAATGTGGCACATATACACTGTGGAATACTATGCAGCCATAAAAAACGATGAGTTCGTGTCCTTCCTAGGCACATGGATGAATCTGGAAACCATCATTGTCAGCAAGCTGACACAAGAACAGAAATCACTATGAGTTATAACAAACACCATATGTTATCACTCATAGGCAGGTGTTGAACAATTAGAACACTTGGACACAGGGAGGGCAGCATCACACACTGTGGTCAGTAGGGGAAGCTAGGGGAAGGACAGTGGGGGTTGGGAGAGATAATGAGGGGAGAAATACCAGATATAGATGATAGGGGGATGAAGGCAGCAAACCACCTTGCCATGTATGTAGCTATGCAACAATCCTGCATGATCTGCACATGTACCCTAGAACCTAAATTACAATAAAAAAATAATCAGAAAAAAATAAATAAATAAATAAATGGTGATGGCCCTTAAATACTAATCTAAGAAACACAGACATTTCTGTATGTGTCAGGAGAAGTTTTCAATGTTTTTTGTAACTGGGGATCATAATAATAATAGCCAGTATTTTTATTACACTTACTATGTTACAGGCACTATTCTAAGTACTTCATGAGTGATAATTCATTGACCATCATCAGGAGTTAGCTCTCAAAGAAATGAGATATGACTTGGAAGAAAGGTCTAGAGACTGGGGCGAAGGTGCAAATTAGAAAACTGGTAGAGTAGTTTTGAACTCTAGGAAGCATGAATAACTAAACAAGAGCACTGACAAAAAAGGTAATGGGTTGAATACAAGAGACTTTCATAATTAGATCTTATAAGATTGCTTACTGACTTGATGTTCAAGGAGGAGTGAAAGATGCCTCTGAGATACTGATTTTAAGAAACTTTCAGCAGAGATATAAGGAGATACAAGAGATACAGTAAGTTTGCAGAGACAGTTTGTTGAAGTGTCTGTGAGATATCAGGTGGAAAGTTTTGCATTAAGTGGTCTGGTACTTGAGAGAAAACTTAATGTGAAAGTGATTTGAAACTCATTCCTCATTACTGTATGAGAGTTTGCAGTGTACAATATCAAAGCCTAGTATGAAATGCCCATTTAAGTTTAGGGAAATTACCATTAAAGGAAATGATTATAGAAACATGGTTTCTAAAATGGAAGAACTTTAAAAATCATACACTCTAAAATTCTAGCTTTGAAGATGTTCAATCCAGAGATAAATGGTTTGCCCATGGATACAGCATAACTTATTGCCAAAGCAGAAGCTAGAGCTCTGATCCATGGAAGAAGACCCAGAAAAGACCCTTATCACAGAAAATTAGGGAAAAGAGAGTTAATTGCAAAGATACTGAACAGAGCTGAAGAGAAATTTAGCTTGATGAATACTCAGAAGTGTTCATAGAATTAAGCAATTAGGAGTTTATTGTTGGACAATTTTTGTTATTGAAATCTTAATTAAACCCTTCTTTCTTGAACAAAACGCATTCTTCATCCAGTAACTTCAATCAAATGGTCCTTGTTTTCATTTTCCCCCATGGGCAAATATTGCTCCCTTTTCTTCTCTCTTTACCTTGTATGTTTGTTATTTCTTTCTTCTCTCCCTTGTTTCTAGCCTATCTCCTTCTTTTTCCATGTTTTTCATAATGTGAAAGTGTATTGCAGTTTAGTGCTTTTCAGTACCTCATGCCTTTTTAAAATTGTGACTAATACATTCTTTTTCTTTTAAAATATTTCATTAAATGTTAAAACTTCAAACATTACTGTCTTCTTTGATTTCTGCCAATGATTTTATGCATACTGTTTCTATCTCTAAAATTGTTTTTCCTTTTTGCCATTTCACTTAATTTGCCTTATTTTATTTTACTGATTACCTTTCTTTGTTAGGCAGCTCAGTTTATATGCCTAAAGCACAAAACACTCCTATAGAGTCTTGGCCCTATCAACTGTTTTTCTGTGAGACCTTGCGTGAGTACTTCTCTGTGTCATAAATTCCTAATCTGCCAATTGAGGATAATGCCTCCCATGCTTATTTTTAGGGAACAATTGTTGGGAATATTGAGGGAGTAATTTGAATAACATTGTTAATATAAAAGTTATTTGAGGTCAGGGACCTAGAAATAAAGCCCCACCCTCCCAAGACAGAGCACCTGGGAAAAGAGGTAGTTGTGAGTTCCGCTGCAAAAGACTTAAACTTCCCTGCCCAGCAGCTCTAAAGGGAGCAATGGAGATCCCACCACAGCATTTGAGCTCTGATAAGGGACAGACTTCCTCCTCAAGTGGTTCCCTGACCTCCGTATATACAAAAAGACACCTCACACAGGAGAACTCTTACTGACATCTGGTGGGTACCCTTCTGGGATGAAGCTACCAGAGGAAAGAACAGGCAGCAGCGATCCTTGCTGTTCTGCAGCCACGCAGGTGATTCCCAGGCAAGCAGGCTCTGGAGTGGACCTCCAGCAGTCCTGCAGCAGAAGGGCCTGACTGTTAGAAGGAAAACTAAAAAACAAATTATAATCCAATGAAAAGAAACTAAGAACCTTGAAAAAAGGTTAGACAAAATGCTAACTAGAATAACCAGCTTAGAGAAGAACATAAACAACTTGATGGAGCTGAAAAACACAGCACAAGAACTTCACAAAGTATACACAAGTTTCAATAGCCAAATCAATCAAGCAGAAGAAAGGATACCAGGGGTTGAAGATCACCTCAGTGAAATAAGAAGGCAAGTTTAGAGAAAAAAGAATGACAAGTATTGAACAAAGCCTCCAAGAAATGTGGAATTATGTGAAAAGACCTAATCTACATTTGATCGATATATCGGAATGTGGCTGGGAGAACGAATCAAAGCTGGAGAACACTCTTCAGGATATTATCCAGGAGAAACTCCCCAACCAAGCAAGGCAGGCCAGCATTCAAACCCAGGAAATACAGAGAACTCCACAAAGATATTCCTCAAGAAGAGCAAACCCAAGGCACATAGTCATCAGATGCACCAGGGTTGAAATGAAGGAAAAAATGCTAAGGGCAACAAGAGAGAAAGGTCCGGTCACCCACAAAGGGAAGCCCATCAGACTCACAGTGGATCTCTTGGCAGAAACCCTACAAGCCAGAAGACAGTGGGGGCCAATATTCAACATCCTTAAAGGAAAGAACTTTCAACCCAGAATTTCATATCCAGCCAGACTTAGCTTCACAAGCGAAGGGGAAATAAAGTTCTTTATGGACAAGCAATTGCTGAGAGATTTTGTCACCACAAGGCCTGCCTTAAAAGAGCTCCTGAAGGAAGCACTAAACATGGAATGGAACAACCAGTACCAGCCACTGCAAAAATGTACCAAAAGGTAAAAACCATCAAAACAATAAAGAAACTGCATTAACTAATTAGCAAAATAACCAGCTAGTATCAAAATGGCAGAATCAGATTCACACCTAACAATATTAACCTTAAATGTAAACGTGCTAAATGCCCCAATCAAAAGACACACACTGGCAAATTGGATAAAGATTCAAGATTCATTGGTGTGCTGTATTCAGGAGACCCATATCACATGCAAAGACACAGATAGACTCAAAATAAAGGGATAGAGGAAGATTTACCAAGGAAATGGAGAGCAAAAGAAAGCAGGGGTTGCAATCCTAGTCTCTTATAAAATGGACTTCAAACCAACAAACATCAAAAGAGACACAGAAGGACATTATATAATGGTAAAGGGATCAATGCAACAAGAAGAGCTAACTACCCTAAATATATATGCACCCAATACAGGAGCACCCAGATACATAAAGCAAATTCTTAACCATTTACAAAGAGACTTAAACTCCCACACAATAATAGTGGGACAGCCAAGCATGGTGGCTCATGCCTGTAATCCCAGCACTTGGGGAGGCCGAGGCAGGTGGATCATGAGGTCAGGAGTTCAAAACCAGCCTGGCCAAGATGGCGAAACCCCGTGTCTACTAAAAATAAAAATTAAAAAAATCAGCTTAGCATGGTGACATGTGCCTGTAATCCCAGCTTCTTGCAAGGCTGAGGCAGAGAATCACTTGAACCTGGGAGGAGGAGGTTGCAGTGAGCCAAGATCATGCCACTGCACTCCAGCCTGGGCAACAGAATGAGACTTCATCTCAAAAAATATATATATATAGTGGGAAACTTTAACACCCCACTGCCAATATTAGACAGATCAACAAGACTGAAAATTAACAAGACTATCCAGGAATTGAACACAGATCTGGACCAAGTGAACCTAATAGACATCTACAGAACTCTTCACCCCAAATTCACAGAATATACATTCTTCTCAGCACCACATCGCATTTACTCTAAAAGTGACCACTTGGAAGTAAATCACTCCTCAGTAAATGCAAAACAACTGAAATCATAACAGTCTCTCAGACCACAGTGCAATCAAATTAGAACTCAGGATTAAGAAACTCACTCACAACTGCACAGCTACGTGGGAAATGAAGAACCTGCTCCTCAATGACTACCAGATAAAAAATGAAATGAAGGGAGAAATAAAGATGTTCTTCAAAATCAATGAGAATGAAAACACAACACACCAGGATCTCTGAGACATATTTAAAGCAGTGTCTAGAGGGAAATTTATAGGACTAAATGTCCACATGAGAAGTGAGGAAAGATCTAGAATCAATACCCTAATGTCATTATTAAAAGAACTAGAGGAGCAAGATCAAACAAAAGCAACAGCTAGTCGAAGACAAGAAATAACTAAGATCAGAGTAGAACTGAAGGAGATAGAGAAACAAAAATTCCTTCAAAAAATCGATAAATCCAGGAGCTGTTTTTTCGAAAAGATCAACAAAATAGATGGACCACTACTAAGACTAATAAAAAAGAAAAGAGAGAAGAATCGAATAGATACAATAAAAAACAATAAAGGGGATATCACCACCGATTCCACAGAAACGCAAACTGACATCAGAGATTACTACAAGCAACTCTATGCACACAAACAATTAAATCTAGAAGAAATAGATAAATTCCTGGACACTTACATTCTCCCAAGACTAAATGAGGAAGAATTTGAATGCTGAATAGAAAAATAACAAGGTCTGAAGTTGAGGCAGCAATTAATAGCCTACCAACCCAGGTCTAGAAGGGTTCACAGCCGAATTCTACAAGACATACAAAGAGGAGCTGGTACCTTTCCTCCTGAAACTATTCCAAACAATACGAAAAGACAGAATCCTCCCCAACTCATTTTATGAGACCAAAATCATTCTGATACCAAAACCTGGCAGAGACACAACTAAAAAAGAAAATTTCAAGCCAACATCCATGATGAACATAGATGTAAAAATCTTCAATAAAATACTGGCAAACCCAATGCAATAGCATATCAAAAATCTTATCCTTCACGATCAAGGAGGCTTCATCCCGGGAATTCAAGGCTGGTTCCACATACACAAATCCATAAACATAATCCATCACATAAACAGAACCAAAGGAAAAAACCACATAATCAACTCAATAGATGCAGAAAAGGCCTTCAACAAAGTTCTCCACCTCTTTATACCAAAAACTGTTAATAAGCTTGGTATCGATGGAATGTATCTCAAAATTATAAAAGCTATTTATGACAAACTGACAGTTAATATCATACTGAATGGGCAAATCTGGAAGCATTTTCTTTGAAAACTGGCACAAGACAAGAGTGTCCTATCTCAGAATTCCTAGCCAACATATTATTGGAAGTTCTAGCCAGGGTAACCAGAAAAGAACAAGAAATAAAGGGTATTCAATTAGGAAAAGAGGAAGTCAATTTGTCTCTATTTGCAGATGACATGATTGCATATTTAGAAGACCCCATCATCTCAGCCCAAAATCTACGGAAACTGATAAGCAACTTCAGCAAAGTCTCAGGATACAAAATCAATGTGCAAAAATCATACGCATTCATATACACCAATAACAGACAAGCAGAAAGCCAAATCATGAGCAAACTCCCATTCACAATTGCAACAAAGAGAATAAAATACCTACGAATACAACTAACAAAGGATGTGAAGGACCTATTCAAGGAGAACTACAAACCACTGCTCAAGGAAATAAGAGAGGAAACAAACAGATGGAAAAACATTCCATGCTCCTGGTTAGGAATAAACAATATCATGAAAATGGCCATACTACCCAAAGTAATTTATAGATTCAATGCTATCCCCATCAAGCTACCATTGACCTTCTTCATAGAACTGGAAAAACCACTGTAAATGTCATATGGAACAAAAAAAGAGCCCACATAGCCAAGACAATGCTAAGCAAAAAGAACAAACCTGGAGGTATCACACTACCTGACTTGAAATTATACTACAAGGCTACAGTAATCAAAACAGCATGGTACTGGTAACAAAACAGAGATATAGACCAATGGAACAGAACAGAGGCCTCAGAAGTAATGCCACACATCTACAACCATCTGATCTTTGACAAACCTGACAAAAACAAGCAATGGGGAAAGGATTCCTTGTTTAGTAAATGATGTTGGGAAAACTGCTAGCCATGTGTAGAAAGCTGAAACAGGGCCCCTTCCTTACACCTTATACAAAAATTAACTCCAGATGGATTAAAGATTTACACATAAGACATAACACCCTATAAACCCTAGAAGAAAATCTATGCAATACCATTCAGGACATACGCATAGGAAAGGACTTCATGACTAAAACACCAAAAGCAATGGCGACAAAAGCCAAAATAGACAAATGGGATCTAAGTAAACTTAAGAGTTTCTGCACAGCAAAAGAAGTAATCATTAGAGTGAACCGGCAACCAATGGCATGGGAAAATTTTTTGCAAGCTACCATCTGACCAAGGGCTAATATCCAGAATCTACAAAGAACTTAAACAAATTTACATGAAAAAAAACAAACAACCCCATCAAAAAGTGGGCAAAGAATATGAACAGACAGACTTTTCAAAAGAAGATGTTTATGTTGTCAACAAACATATGAAAAAATGTTCATCATCACTGGTCATTAGAGAAATGCAAATCAAAATCAAATTGAGATAACATCTCACGCAAGTTAGAATGGTGACTATTTAAAAATCTGGAGAAAACAGGTGCTGGATGTTGAGAATGTGGAAAAATAGGAATGCTTTTAAACGGTTGGTGGGAGTGTAAATAAGTTCAACTATGTGGAAGACAGTGGGGCAATTCCTAGTATCTAGAAACAGAAATACCATTTGACCCAGCAATCCCATTACTGCATATATACCCAAAGGATTATAAATCGTTCTGTTATGAAGACACATGCACACGTATGTTCATTGTGGCACTGTTTATAATAGCAAAGACCTGGAATCAACCCAAATGTCCATCAATGATAGACTGGATAAAGAGAATGTGGCACATATGCACCATGGAATACTATGCAGCCATAACAAAGGATGAGTTCATGTCCTTTGCAGGGACATGGATGAATCTGGAAACCGTCATTCTCAGCAAACTGACACAAGAACAGAAAAGCAAACACTGGATGTTCTCAATCATAGGTGGGTGTTGAACAACAAGAATACATGGACACAGGGAAGGGAACATCACACACTGGGATCTGTTGGGGTTGGGGGCAAGGGGAGTGATAGCAGGGGGTGGGGAGACTGGGAAGGGTTAACATTGGGAGAAATACCTGATGTAAGTGATGAGGGGATGGAGGCAGCAAACCACCATGGCATGTTTATACCTATGTAACAATCCTGCAAGATCTGCACATGTACCCCAGAACTTAAAGTATAATTTAAAAAGGGGAGGTTGAAAAATAAAATCATACATTGCAGAAACATGTTCTTACATTTATATGGAAGTATAGAGTGGAAAAAGCATGTTTTTTGAAGCCACATAGTATCCAAGTTTAAATCCTAACTCTAGCATTTTCTAGTTTTATGATTAGGGGAAATTATCTAAATTTTGTGGACTTAAGTTTCTTCATCTGCATTAAGGGGATAATAAGAATACTCATTTTCTATAGTTGTTTTGAGAATTTATACATTTATATAAAATTCATTTTTAAAAATACATATATACATACATATACCTATATATGTATAAAATATTTACATTTATTTATATATACATATGTGAATGTATACATATATGTATAAAATACATATGTAATATATTTTACATTAGAAAAAAGAATCTTATTACATCTTATATTTAGGTGTAATATCTTATTACATTTTAATATCTTGTTGTAGTAATATTTAATATATGTATACACAAAAATGACACACATATACATAGACATATATGTATATATACATATTCATAAATATATGTACATAAATACATATACACACACGCACACATATATATATATATATATATATCTTCTTTCATTTGGAAAAAAAGGACTCTTATTATAAGGTGATTTTCTTTATAAGCAATTATGCTGTGTTTGCTCCAAAAGATAATTTTGTGAAACATGATCTATATTTGCTCTGACTTCATTGTACCTCATTCAAGTTTGCCATACAAGAAACCAAATGAAGTATTAACATATTGGGGAACTATCTAAAAAGTCTTATTTCATAGTACCACCCTGTGTTCACAATTGCTTCAATTTTACATTTCTTTTGTTCTTAAAAATAATCATTCTGACTATAAAAGTAATTCATGCTCACTCTTAAGGAGTGAAACAAAATTAAAGAAGGTATTAATGAAGGTATGATGAAGAAACAGAAATAATCTGTAATCCCATCACAAACTGTATATACTTTTCTGGAATATTTTCTATTAGACATAAACAATTTCAACAGAATTCCAACCTCAGCCACAGTTAAATAAAACAAAGCAAGGTCACTTCATAATTTTTTCTAAGCACAGACAAAATAAAATTCACTGTACCTCTCACAAAATACCAAGCACCCACTCTCTCAGAAAAATGAATGACTGCTACTCCTTTACTCCAGCTTTATTTATTTGTATTGGTTCTTCTCCTCCCTGTAGGTAAAATTTACTGGGATAACCAGTCATATCATTCATTCCCTCTGTCCTCCTTTCTGCTGACATTGAATATAAAGCAAAATCTCACTTCCGTAGACACTTCTCCAAATCACCCAACCAAAGCCCAAATTCTATAATATATTCTTTCTAATATCCTCTTACTGAGACCCCCCATTTTTCTCTATGTTACGTGTTCTCCTTTGTTGCAATGAGAAGTAAATTCAACTTGTTTAATTATAAGAATGTGTATTAATCATGTATTTCTGATGCTTTGACATCTGGACCCTTGTTGATTCAGGAAAGACTGTCCCTCTCAGGGCTAGCCAAATCCTAGATATAGTAAATAACTTGCCTGTGAGTGTGCCTTTCATATGCAAACCAATCAATCTAGAGTCTATACCCCAACCATCAGCTTTATCTGAGCTGTCACAATGCTCTCACACTCTGGGTCTCTATTCACTTGCCCTAATCACCTCAAGGCCAGATACCAGACAGACAGTCCCTATGCCCCAGAGCCTTCTGAAATTATTCACACTATCCAATCCCAACCCTGCTTTCCCTATCTTGCCTGGTTCTTCCCATAGGAATCATAATAAGGACTCTTGGCCACATTTTTCTCTTGCTTCCTCTGCCTCCTGACTACACTGATGCTATCCCTCACTGTGGCTTGATATGTCTCTTGTTCTGAGAAATCTGTGAGTATAAAAATTTCTTTCTTCATGACAGTCATTTTTCTATCTGCACATTTTATCATAACAAATTTATTTAAATACTGCATTCATTTTAAATCACGTGTTTTATGTATAAATATATAATATAAAATACATAATATATGCAACATATAATGAAGCATATATAATAGTCTTATATATTATTAAGATAATATATAAACAGTTATTATTTCACTTTGTAAATTTTATAGCTTTATTTTTAAAAGAGTTCTTTTATTTTTTAATCAGTTAAATAGAAAATTTTCTCATTTTTAATGTTTGATTTTTCTTTTACTAGGCAGGAAGTGAGACTACTGACCTGTCTTGTTTAATGCTGAATACATGGCAATCCTGATGATGTAAAGGGGCAGAGCTGGGCCAGGTCATACACCTTCAGAAGAAATGGTAGCAGGGAACATTGTATTCATGCTGGCTAGAACATTAAATTCTGAGGTTCCAGCAATGTTTGATTCCAAATAGAATCATTTTTAAGTTATAGGACATATATGAGAATGTTATAGATGGCATCCACATACAAATGACTCAAAATTGAACTATTAGTCTTACATCTATTGGGGACTATATGAAATACAGTCAGCCTTCTGTATCTATGGGGTCCACATTTGTGGATTCAACCAAACACACTGATTGAAATATTCTCAACAAATTACATCTGTATTGCACATATTTTTAATCCTTATTATTTCCTAAAAATACAGTATAGCAACTATTCACATAGCATTTACATTGTATTAATCTAGAGTTTATTTAAAGTATTTGGGAGGATGCACACACGTTATATGCAAATATGACACCATTTTTTCAGGGACTTGAGTATCCACAGATTTTGTTATCTGAAGAAGGTCCTTCTTCATGAATATCAAGGGATGGATAGAGGGGATTCTGCTATGATCTTCGAATCTAAGGCTATTATTAAGCTTGATTTTTCAAGTTACTGAAAGCTTTTTTTAAATAAATAATATAAATATATTCTTTTAAGATTAAGAATTTTGTCTATAAACTCCCAAATGGGAACATTGCCAGGATTTTTATCATTAGTCACTTAGCGCGCCTTCTGTTAATGGTGACTGTCTTGAAATGTCATATACTGTAATTAATCTGCACTCATTATTATGTCTCTCACACGAAAAGCAGTGGGGAATGTTCTATCTAGGTGATTGGATGAAATATAGATTTATAATGATGACAAATATGTTTCACCAATTTTTTATTTGCTGCCAGAAATCTGGAGTGAGAAAGACTTAGTCTAAGTCTCCTTTCTTTCTAATACATTTCAAATAAAAGTATTTCTCTCTCTCTTTTTTCTTCTCCTCTTCTCTCACTTGCACTCTTTTAATGGAAAATAATTGTACATGTGACAGAACTAAGAGTGTATCAGTTTAGGATATTTACAAAGATAGCTTGTAAATATATTTTACAAAAATAGCTCATAAATAAAAAGGTATCCTAAATTCCAAGAGGAAACATGATGTCAGTCCCATTATCTATTTACTTAACATGTAGGCTCACAGAACCTTTGAGTCAAAAGTCAGGCTGAAAAATTGGTGGCACATGCTTTTCATCATCTAGTCTAATTAACATTTCCATTTCAGTCTTTTTTGCACATGCTGGCCCTCTCAAATATATGAAGATGATTTCCACGGTTCATCATGAAATATAGGAAGAGATATTTTAACTACTCAGCTATATATCTCTGGTTGCCTCTGTTTATTAATGATGTTTTTTAAATGTACAACAACATTATATATTTGATCTGAACTCAGATCTCAACTCAGATCAAGTCTATAATGTTGTAGCACATTTTTAAAACAGCATTAATATGTCCATAGACGAAGAAAACATGCTGTTTGGCTCATAGTGATCTTGTTGTCAACTGAACTCCATAGGTTTTTAGGATGTTTCTTCATTTTTGTTCTTGTGAAATTGTTTTTTGACATAAATGTATGACCTTTCATTTAATTAATTAGGTTTTACATTTTAGTTAGTCCAGTATTTATTACAAACAACAAAAATAATTCTCTAAAATAAGAGTCAGCAAACTTTTTCTGTATAGAGTCAGATAGTACACATTTTCAGCTTTGCCACCTATACAGTCTCTGTTGCAACTATCTAACTCTGTAGTGCAAGTGAACAATAAACAATTGATAAACCAATGGTGTTGCTATGTCCCAACAAAATTACGTCTACCAAAACAGGCAGTGAGCTGGGTTTGGCCTACGTACTTTAGTTTGTCTATCCCTACTCTAAAATGTTGTCTGTATAAGCCCGCATGCAGTCTTCTGGGAATAATGTCCATAGCCTTCCTCAGATACTTAAAGGGGTCCAGGTCTCAAAGTAAGATGATGAACTTGTACCATAAGGAGTCTGTCTAAATATGGTCTTGCTGTTTTATTTTTATCTACATGTAGATTGACAGTCCTAGTTTATGCCTATTGCTTCTACATACTGTCTGATTAACATCCTCTTTAACTCTCAAAAGTGTCTTAGTTTAGTTAAGAACTATATGGTTACTCTATTAATATGCCACATAAATGTGGTCTCTTTTAGATCCTGAGAATTTTCTAAAGCTTGAAATTTATTCAAAATATGTAATCTAACTATCCAGGTAAATGATATTAGAAAAACAAGTACCTTGCTATTTTTTCATCGATTTAATTTTTTTAAAAATGGCAGATTAAAGAATGAGAGAAAAAGGCTATATTGCTTAACCAAAAGAAGGTTTAAATTACCCCTATGTTAAAAAAAATTGAGGAGCAAATAATAGCACAATAAAGAGAAAGAAAGGAATGAGGTCAAAAAAATAGTACTCAGGCAGTAATAAAGGGGAACATATACACGTGATCCGTCTTTAGGAACAGGAGCACAAAATGTGTGTTTTTTAGTCTCTTAGTGAAACAGGAAAGATTCCCTTGTCCCTCTCACAGGGCTTGCGATGGGGGTGTGGCTTGATTCTTCAAGTGTCCCCGCTGCTCAACCTCTAGGGGAGCATACAGAGAGACACAGCAGTGTCTACGGTGAATGTTTACAGCTGAAACTGCAGCGGCCGTGTGTTACTGGGTGCTCTTTTAGTTTGCCATCTATAAGCAGCTTCTGTTAACAAGCTCAGTTAGACCCTCTACCATGTCGCAAGGACAAAGGGCTTTCTGTATCCCAGGTTCTTGCCTTAGTGTACCGGGATAATCGCATCACACGTCGGCTTGGAGAATGAGCGTACAGTTTTATTTTTTGGGAAGTAGCTCTCAGTGAGGGAGCCAGAAGGGAGATGGTCTCCCCCTGCAGTTGGCCTGCTCTGTGGCCCCGGCTCTCCTCCAACCGGTCTGCCTCCATTTGTTCCTGTGCTCTTCCCACGGCGTGCTCCCTCAACGGCTTCCCCCAGTCCAGCTGCTTGTGTCTTCTCCCGCTGATGTGCGTCTCTCCAAGTCTGGCCACCTGTGTCTCTCTGCTCGGGTCTCAGGGTTTTTTATAGGTGTGGCGGGCCAGGTTGGTCTTGGGAAATGCAAAATTTGGTCAGGAAATGCCTGTCCTCACCTAGGTCCCTGAGGGTGGAGGTCTAGCCAGGGACCACGCCCTCCTCTACTCAGTACTTCCTTTCCCCCTACTGTATCCTTTAAAGGAATCAGGCTCTTCCCTTCTCAGCACTCCTGTATCATTAGTTCTGTGTGGAATAGTAGAAAAATGGTTAAGATTTTTTAGAATCTCCTGAGTACTTCAGAAATTATAAACAGAAGACTGCTGAGACTTTGAGATGCAGTCGTAGTAGGCGGTTGGGCTTCTTAGGTCCTTCTTTACCAACAAGAACATTTTTTCTGATAAATCTCTTTTCTAAATAGAGAGTCAGATAAATCTGCTTCTAAGAAGAATAGGGTTCTAGATCTGTCCTTTCATTACACATCTGTTGTTTTCACAAGCCATTTCCCCTCTCTGGGCTTCAGCTTCCTTATGTTGTGACGTGGGATCATCTGTATACTGTCAGTAGAGATTTTGAGAAAAACAAACAACAGAGTGGCTTTCGTAATACTGAAAAAAATTGAATTTTTAATATCAAATATTCATTTTTTATTAACATTTGTTTTCCTGAATTTTTTTTTTTTTTTTTTTAGGGCTAACGTTAGAGCTATGCCCTTACCTTCATATCTTTGAAAACTGTTGTTTTTCTCTTTCACCTCATAAAGTATGCTAAGTATACTCTTTTTTTTGTTGTTGTTCATTTCTAATTGTAGGTCAGTCAGTCTGGCCCCCAACTTCATAGAGTCAGTTAGAGTATTTATCTCCCTCTTTATGAGCCACACATATTTTAAAGGTCTGGGTAAGTGTCCTTTTGTCCCTTACAAAAGTAAATAAATAAATAAATACGATGTGCAAAAACAATTATAAGATGTGCATAGGCAATTTATTTTTCTCTACTAGTTACTTGTGAATGTTCGTTCATTCAATATGAGCAGCTGTTTTCAGGTGGACTTTAGGCATGATTTTTCTCTTTCTCTTTCTTTCTTTCTTTCTTTCTTTCTTTTTTTTTGGTTAGGTTGCAGGTGCTTTCCATTCCAATACAGCTATGTTTTATTCAATGTCAATCTGTACTTTAAAAATCAGGTTATTCTTCTAAAGACATGAAATATTAGATACAAGTTTTAATGAAGTAGTAATATTGTTAATCCCTTCTCTTTGTACTTCATTAAGCTTCATCATTTACAAAGCCCATTGAGTCAAGCAAAACTGGTGTTAGAGTTCTGTCTTTACAAGTGGAGAAGCTGAGGCTCTAAAAACATGGAGTAAGACCTGCCTGGCCTTCAAACAAATAGAATTACCAGCAATAAAACCCATGTCAGTTTCAAAGTATTTTAAATGTCTTTCCTTTCTTTTGCCTGATTCCAGTAAAGCTTGCCCTGATAAAAATCTAATGAGGTAAATAACAATAACTGAAAGGAAAAACTGCTATGTCATACTATAATTAAAAATACATACCCATTTTACTTCAAAATTTGCAATAAAAAATAACATTTTTTGCCTGAAGAAATGTACTTATGAAAATCCAAATTAAAGTTTTATGGGTAAATATTTTGATCTACTTAATAATTCATGACTGGTCAGTGGAGGAACCATGGCTCAAAGCCAAAAATTCAATAAATTGCAAAGCCTTGCATTAGGGTACCATTGTTGAAATAAGTATGTATGTATTAATGCTAACCTTATTGTAATTGTTGCTAAAGATTTTGTTTTCTATGGACATTTTGAAAAATTAGTCTTCTACCCATTGAAGGTAACATACTCAAAACAGCTTATTTTCTTGCATACTTTTCTCCCAACAGCTAGTTATTGAGAGTCAACAATGTGCTAATCTCTGTGTGATATAAAAAGAAGTAGAAGGCATACTCCTTGACCTAGAGGAGTGTATGCCCTGGCTGGGAAAATTAGGTAACCCCCAGAGTGCAAAAGAAAATGCCACAAAGCAGAATATTGTCACTGTTTAGATTATATGCAGGAAGGAACATAATCTCTGGATGGTGTAGTTGTTTGTGTGTGCACCAAGTAGCATGGATTTCTGAAGAAAGAATGGACTGTGTATTCTTCATAGTTCAGAGGAAATATACACTATGAAGTTTTCAGAAGTCTATAATGGTTAAAAGTGGAGGTTATGATAACAGATTACTTGTGTTTCAATCCCGGTTCAGTCGCTTGCTAACTTGGGCTCAGGTTCTCAGAGCCTCAGTTCCTCACTTATAAGATGTGGGCATTAATAGTAACTAAATAATATAGGGGTTATAGAAATTAAATGAGATATTTCATGTAAATTAGCTCAACCATTATAGAAGACAATGTGGCAATTCCTCAAAAACCTAAAGACAGAAGTATCATTCGACCCAGCAATCCTATTAATGGGAATATACCCAAAGGAATATAAATCATTATATTATAAAGCCACATGTATGTGCATGTTCATTGCAACATTTTTCATAGTAGCAAAGATGTGGAATCAACCTAAATGCCCATCAGTCATAGATTGCATAAAGACAGTGTGAAAAATACAAACCATGGAATACCATGTAACCATAAATAAAGAGATCATGTCTTTTGCAGGGACCTGGATGAAGCTGGAGACCACTATCTTTAGCAAACTAACACAGGAACAGAAAACCACATATTGCATGGTCTCACTTGTAAGTGGGAGCTAAATCCTGAGAAAACATGGACATACAGAGGGAAACAACACAAACTGGGGCCTATCAGAGGGTGGAGGGTAGAAGAAGGGAGAAGATCAGGGAAGATAACTAATGAGTACTAGATGAAATTATTTGTACAATAAACCTCCATGACAAAAATTTACCTATGTAACAAGCGTGCACATGTACCCCTGAACTTAAAAAAAAGTTAAATAAAATGAGATACTCTATGCAAACATCTAAATGTGAGGTCTGGAAAATTGTATATGATCAAATTTGTAACTGTCATTATTAATTTTTACCTGTTATAGTTTTAATTGTGCCCCTTGTCAAATTAATTGGTTTAACCTGCAGTATCTTAGAATGTGACTTTATTTGGAAATAGGACCATCACAGTTTTTGTTTGTTTATTGTATTATCAATGAATTTCCTATTAACTTTTATCTTACAATCAGGGATACATGTGCAGGTTTGTTATATAGGTAAACTTATGTCACAGGAGCTTGGTGTATAGATTATTTTCTCACTAAACGTAGTTCCCAATACTTATCATTTTTCTGACTGTCTCTCTCCTTCTACCCTCTACCTACAAGCAGACCCCTGTGTCTATTGTTCCCAAATGTGTTGTCCATGTGTTTTTATTATTTAGCTCCCACTTATAACTGAGAACAGGTGTTATTTGTATTGCTGTTCCTGAGTTAGTTGGCTTAAGATAATGGCCTCCAGCAATATTCATGTTGTTGCAAAGGACATGATCTTTTTCTTTTTCATAGCTGTGTATATTCCATAGTGTATATGTACCACATTTTATTTGTACTATCTGCCATTGATTGGCATTTAGGTTGATTCAGTGTCTTTGCTATTGTGAATAGTTGTGCAATGAGCATACATGTACATGTGTCTTTATGGTAGAATGATTACTATTCCTTTGGATATATACCCAGTAATGGGATTGTTAACTAGAATGCTGGTTTCATTTTTAGCTCTTTGAGGAAGTGTCACACTGGTTTCCTCACTAGTTGAACTAATTTGCACTCTCACCACCCGTGTATAAGCATTTTCTTTTCTCTGCAATCTCACCACCATCTATTATTTTTTTTTGACTTTTCTATCATTGCCATTCTGACTGGTATGAGATGGTAGTCCATTCTGGTTTTAATTTGTATTTCTTTAGTGATCAGTAATACTGAACTTTTCTTATTTATTTGTTGGTCACATGTACATCTTCTTTTGAAAACTGTTCATATCATTTGCCCACTTTTCAATTGGATTGTTTTTTGCTTTTACATCAGTTTAGTTCCCTAGAGATGCTGGATATTAGATCTTTGTCAGATAAATAGTTTGTAAATATTTTATTATATTCTGTAGGTTGTCTTATTACTCTATTAATAGTTTATTTTGCTCTGATGAAGCTCTTTAGTTTAATCAGATCTCATTTGTCATTTTTTCAAATTTTTTTCCAATTGCTTTTGATGTCTTTGTCATGAAATATTTGCCACCTCCTAGGTTCAGAATGATATTTCCTAGGTTATCCTATAAGGTTTTTATTATCTTATAAGGTTTTTATAGTTTTGGGTTTTACATTTAAATCTTGAAGCCGTCTTGAGTTGATTTTTCTATATGGTATAAAAAAGCAGTCCTCCATAGGCATGGGCAAGGACTTCATGACTAAAACACCAAAAGCAATTGCAACAAAAGCCAAAATAAACAAATGGTATCTAATTAAACTAAAGAGCTGCACAGCAAAAGAAACAAGCAATAAAGTGAACTGGAAACTAACAGAATGGGGAAAAAATGTTGTAAGCTACCCATCTGACAAAGGACTAATATCCAGAATGTACAAAGAATAAATTTACAAGAAAAAAACAAACCCCATCAAAAAGTGGGCAAAAGATATGAACACTTTTCAAAAGAAGACATTTATGCAGCCAGCAAACATGAAAAAATGCTCATCATCACTGATTATTAGAGAAACACAAATCAAAACCACATTGAGACACCATCTCACACTAGTTAGAATGGCGATCATTAACAAATCTAGAGACAATAGACACTGGAGAGGATGTGGAGAAATAGGAATGCTTTTACACTGTTGGTGGGAGTGTAAATTAGTTCAACCATTGTGGAAGACAGTGCAGCAATTCCCCAAGGATCCAGAAATAGAAATTCCATTTGACCCAGCAATCTTATTACTGTGTATATATATCCAAAGGACTATAAATTGTTCTATTATAAAGAAACATGCATGTGTATGTTCATTGTGGCACTGTTTACAATAGCAAAGACCTGGAATCAACCCAAAATGCCCATCAATGATTGACTGATTAAAGAGAATGTGGCATATATATAACATGGAATACTATGCAGCCATAAAAAAGGATGAGTTCATGTCCTTTGCAGGGACATGGATGAATCTGGAAACCATCACTCTCAGCAAACTGACACAAGAACAGAAAACCAAACAATGCATGTTCTCAGTCACAGGTTTGTGTTGAACAATGAGAACTCATGGACACAGGTAGAGGAACATCACACTCTGTGGTCTGTTGAGGGGTGAGGGGCAATGGGAAGGATAGTGGGGGATGGGGAGATTGGTGAGAGAGAACATTGGGAGAAATACCTGACTTAGGTGATGGGGAGAATGGAGGCAGCAAACCACCATGGCATGTGTATACCTATGTAACAATCCTGCAAGATCTGCACATGCACCCCAGAACTTAAACTATACTTTTCAAAAAGGGATCCTGCTTTAATTTTCTGCATATGGCTAGCCAGTTATACCAGCACCACTTATTGAATAGAGAATCCTTTCCTCATTGCTTGTTTTTGTCAGTTTGTCCAAGATCAGATGGTTGTAGGTGTGCAGCCTTATTTTTGGACTCTATTCTCTTCCATTGGTCTCTATGTCTTTTTTTGTACCAGGACCATGTTGTTTTGGTTATCATAGCAGTGTAGTATAGTTTGAAGTCAAGTAACGTGATGCCTCAAGCTTTGTTCTTTTTATTTAGGATTGCCTTCACTATTCGGTTCATTATTGCCTTCACTATTTGGTTCCAAGTGAATTATTTAATATAAATAGGTTTTCTAATTCTGGAAAGAACGTCCTTGGTAGTGACACAGAAGTGCTGGGATTGAAAGAGCATTGTCCCTTTAAATGATATGGAAGGGGGAAAGGGAAGTACTGGGTAGAGGATTGTGTGGTCCCTGACTAGGGCGCCACCCCCACTGACCTAGGTGAGGACAGGCACTCCTGCCTTTGTTGCCAAATGTTGCATTTCCTAAGACCATCCAGGCCTACCACATTCCCATCCTGTGTCTATAAAACCTCCTGAGACCCCAGCAGGGAGACACACCAACTGTTGGATATTGTGAGGAACACATCAGCAGAAGAAGACACAGAGGTAGCTGGACGTGGAGAAAAACCCATCAGTGGAGGAGCACACAGGCAGCTGGACCTGGAGAAAAACCCACTGACAGGCACCAGCATGCCGGCAGGCCACTGATCAGCAGAATGACATGGAGTTTGGCCAGGCCTATCTGAGGAGAGCCTGGGGTGCTGAGCAGCTTTACTCCGAGGGCAAACTATTTCCTGTCTGGCTTCCCAATCTGCTGAGAGCTTCTTTCACTCAATAAAACCTTGCACTCATTTTCCAAGCCCAAGTGTGATTGAATTCTTTTAGTACACCAAGGCGAGAGCCCAGGAAACAAAAAACCCTTTGTCCTTGCAACAAGGTGAAGGGTCTAACTAAGCTGGTTAACACAAGCCTACAGACAGCAAAACCAAAAGAGCACCCTGTAACACATGCCTACTGGGCCTTCAGGAGCTGAAAACTTTCACCCCTAGACACTGCCATGGTTTCAGAGCTCTACAGCCTGCTCATCTCTATGCTCCCCTGGAGGTTTGAGCAGTGGAGTACGGAAGAAGTGAGCCACTCTCTCTGTCACACACCCAGTGAGGGGAACAAAGGAACCTTTCCCATTTCAGTAGTTTGATAGAAACAGCATTGAATCTGTAAATTGCTTGGCCAGTGTGGCCATTTTACCAATATTGGTTTTTACTAATCATAAGCATGGAATGTTTTTCTATTTATTTGTGTTGTCCCTGATCTTTCACCAGTGTTTTTGTTATTATTTTTGAATAAATATTTTACCTCCATGATTAAATTTGTTCCTAAGGTGTCTTATTCTTTTTGTAGCAATTTTGAATGAAATTTTATTTCATTCTGGCTTGGCTTTTGGCTTGGCTGTTGTTAATGTATAGGAATGCGACTGATTTTGGTATGTTGAGACTTTGCTTAAGTATTTTATCAGCTCAAGGACTATGGGGTTGTCAAGATGTAGAATCATGTCATCTGCAAACAGTCATAATTGTATTCCCACTCTTAATCTTTAGATGTCGTATATTTCTTTCGATTTTTTGATTGCTCTGGTCAGGACTTCCAGTACTGTGTTGCATAGGAGTAGTGACAAACGGCATCCTTTTCTTGTTCTGGTTTTCAAGGAGAATGCTTCCAGCTTTTGCCTATTCTGTTTGATGTTGGCTGTGGGTTTGTCATAGATAGCTCATATTATTTTGAAGTATGTTTCTTCAATACCTACTTTATTGAGACTTTTTAACATAATTATGCAGAATTTTATCAAAAGCCTTTCTTGTATCATGGGGTTTTTGCATCATGTGGAACTTTTTGCATCATGTGGAATTTTATCAAAAGTCTTTTTTTAATCATGTGTTTTTTTCCTTTAGTTTTATTTATGTGATGAATCACCTTTATTGATTTCTGTGTGTTGAGACAACCTTGCATCCCAGCGACAAAGCCTACTTGATCATGGTGGATTAGCTTTTTGACGTTCTGCTAAAGTTGATTTGCTAGTATTTTATTGAGGATTTTTGCATCTATATTCATCAAGGACATTGGACTGAAGTTTTGTTGTTGTTGCGTCTGTCAGGTTTTGGTATCAGAATGATGTTGGCCTCATAGAATGAGTTGGAAAGGAGTCCTTCCTCCTCATTTTTTAAAACAGTTTCAGTAGGAATTGTACTAGCTCTTCTTCTTCATACATCTGGTAGAATTTGGCTGTGCATACATCTGTTCCTGGGCTTTTGGGAGGTTGGTAGGATATTTACTATGGATTCAATTTTGAAGCTCATTATTAATCTGTTTTAAAATTTAGTTTGCTTCTGGTTAGGTCTTGAGAGGGTTTATGTCTTCAGAAATTTATCTATTTCTTCTAGATTTTCTAGATTGTGTACATACATGTTCATAGCAGTCTCTGATGGTGTTTTGTATTTCTCTGGGGTTGATGGTAACATTCCCTTTGTGATTTCTAATTTTTTTATATTCTCTCTTCTTTATCAGTCTAGCTAATGGTTTATATATCTTATTAACTTTTAAAAAAACTTTCCAATTTGTTAACTTTTTTTCATCTCACTCTCCCTCAGTTCATGTCTGGTTTTGCTGACTTCTTGTCCTCTGTTAGCTTCGGATTTGGATTGCTCTTGCTTTACTTTCTCTAAGTTTGATGTTACATTGCTAACTTGAAATCTTTCTAACTTTTGGATGTGGGTTTTAAGTGCTGTAAATTTTTCTCTTAACACTGCCTTACCTGTGTTCCAGAAATTCTGGTGTGTTGTATCTTTGTTCTCATTAGTTTCAAATAATTTCTTGATTTGCACCTTATTTACCTCAAATTACCTTATTTACCCCAAAGTCATTTAGAAGTAGGTTGCTTAATTTCCATGTAGTTGAATGGTTTTGGGTGATTTTCTTAGTCTTGACTTTTACTTTATTGCACTGTAATCCAAGACTCTGGTTCGTATGATTTCAGGCTTTTCTTGCATTTGATGAGGATTGTTTTATGTCCAATTGTGTGGTTGATTTTAGAGTATGTGCTGTGTAGCAATGAGAAGAATATATATTCTCTTGTCTTTGGGCGATGAGTTCTGGTAGAGGTCTATCAGATTCATCTGGTCCAATGTTGATTTCAGGTCCTGAATTTGTTAATTTTCTGCCTCAGTGATCTGTGTAATACTGTCAGTGGGATGTTGAAGTCTCTCACTATTATTGTGTGAGTCTAAATCTCTTTGTACATCTCTAAGATCTTGGTTTATGAATCTGGATGCTCCTGTGTTGGGTGTATGTATATTTAGGATAATTAGATCTTCTTGTTGAATTGGATCCTATACCATTATATAATGCCCCTCTTTGTCTTTTTACAAATCTTTGTTGATTTAAAGTCTATTTTGTCTGAAACTAGACTTGCAACCCCTGCTTTTTTTCTGATTTTCATTTGTTTGATAGATTTTCCTCCATCCCTTTATTTTGAACCTATGGGAGTCTTTGCCTGGAAGACGCATTTCTTGAAAATAGCATACCATTGGGTGGGTCTTGCTTTTTTATACAGATTGCCATCCTGTGCCTTTTAATTGTGGCCGTTAGCCCATTCACATTCAAGTTTCTTATTGCTACGTGTGGATTTCACCCTGTCATTGTGTTGTTAGATGGTTACCATGCAGACTTGATTGTGTGGTTGCTTTATAGTATCACTTGTCTGTGTACTTAAGTGTGTTTTTGTGTTGGTTAGTAATGGTCACTCTTTCCCAGATTTAACACTACTTTTAAGAGCTCTTGTAAAGTAGGTCTAGTGGTGATTAATTCCCTCAGCATTTGCTTGTCAGAAAAGGATCATATTTCTCCTTTACTTAGGAAACTTTGGCTGGATATCAAATTCTTTTATGGAGATATTTTTTTCTTTAAGAATGTTTGATATTGTCTCCCAATTTCTTCTTGCTTGTAGCGTTTCTGCCAAAAGGGCTGCTGTTAGCCTCATGGGATTCCCTTTGTAAAGGACCTTCCCTTTCTCTCTAGCTATATTTAACATTTTTTATTTCATTTTCGCTTTGGAAAATCTGATGTTTAGGTATCTAGGGATGATCTTCTTGTGTAGTATCTTGCTGATGTTCTCTGAATTTCTTGAATTTGAATTTGCCCTCTCTATTGAGGTTGGGGAAGTTTTTGTGAATGAAATCTTAAAATGCTTTCTAATTTGTTTCCTTTCTCCTCATTTCTTTCAGGAACACACATGATTCATATATTTGGCCTCTTGATATAATTCCATATTTCTCAGGAGTTTTGTTTGTTCTTTTTCCTTTTTTTATTTTTGTCTGCCTTACTTCAGGAAGCCATTCTTCAAGCTCTGAGATTCTTTTCTCAGTTTGGTCTATTCTGCTATTAATACTTTCAGTTGCATTATAAAATTCTTCTAGTGTGATTTTTAGCACTATCAGGTCAGTTGAGTTCTTGTTTATACTGATTCTTTTATCTTTTAGTTCCTGTATCACTTTATTGTGATTCTTTTTCTCCTTGGATCAGGTTTTGCCCTCCTTCTGAATCCCAGTTATCTTCATTCCTATCCTATCCATATGCTGAATTCTATTTCTGTCATTTCAGCCACCTTGACCCTGTTAAGAACCCCTGTTGGAGGACTAGTGCAGTTGTTTAGAAGACACAGGACACTCTGTTTATTTGAGTTGCCAGAATTCTTGTGTTAGTTCTTTCTCATCTCTCTTTGTGGATGTTCCTTTACCTGTTGTATAGATTGAGGACAGTCAGTAGACTGCTTTATTGGCTGTTTTCACAGGGCCAAGGCCTTATTCAGAGTCTTATTTGTAGCTGACTTCTTGTCATTGGCATACGTTAGCAAAGTATTATTAGTGTTGAAGATTTGGGATGTGGTCTAGTAGGTAGTGCTTTAGCATAACAGTGAGTAGGTAGGCTCTTTCTCAGTCACATGTCTCCCCTATATTTTCTCACAGTTGCAACAACTGTGCTCTCTCTGAATGCTCTCAAGTTGTGGGCACCTCTCTCACTTGAGTACTGGCTGTAGATCATTGCTTGGCCTTCCTGGACTGCCCACCACAGCTCTGGGGCAATCTTAGGGTTTATGTTCCCTTCCCAACTTAAAGGCAGCAGAGGAAGGGACTTCAGCAGAGGTTGTGGCCAAGGGTCTTTTACGTATTTCCTGGAACGCCACCCCAGAGAGATCTAAAGCAACAATCGCTCAGTGTGATCAGCCCAGGATGGGGAGGGGGTCCATGATGTGAATCCAAGCCAATTGGGCCCTGAATGGTGAGGAGTGGTGCAGGAGGGTGGGTGGGAGGCACCCATGGGGCACAGACTGACCTCCTTTCTTAGAGTCTGCTACAGCTTGCTGAAGGTGTGGATAAAACACTTAGGGTCTTCGTTCCTTCACCAGTCCTAAGGTAACAGGGGTAATGCTACTGCAGGGGCAGGGGCAGAGGTGCTTTTGATTGCTTCTGAGGGCTCCACCTCCTAGAAACGTGGAGAAGCTGTTACTGGGGGTGTTCAATCAGTAGGATGGGGTGGTTGCATTGCTAGTGTGAGCTGGAGGCTCTGCTTATTGAAGGAGAAGAGACAGGTCTACTCTCCATATGGTGAATGTGGCATACTATAAGTTTGGGTTTAGACTTCAGGATCTTTGTTTTCTCCTCCAGACTATTAGCAACAGGGTCTGGACCACTGCTGTAGCAGTGGCAGCAGGGGCTGTCAGTTGCCTCTGGGAGCCTTGCCCCAGGAAACTCAGAACCATGACCAGTATGTTTGCTCAGCCATAGGTGGGGCAGTCGTTCTGTAGTCATGTGTCAGGGGTCCTGCCTACTGAAGAATGGGGGAGTGGGGACTCCCAGGGTAGAACAACTGAACTCCTTTCCACTTCGTGGCTGCTGCATCACAGTTTTAATTAGTTAAGTTATAATGAGTTCATACTAGAGTAGGCTGGGCCCCTAAACCTCTATGACTGCTGTCCTCATAAAAAGGGGAAATTTAAACCCACAGGGATAATGCCATATGAAGACTGGAATTATGGTGCCAAAAGTAAGGGGACAAACTTGGAACAGATATTTCCCTTGTGTCTTCAAAGGAAACATGGACCTGCCAACACCTTGATCTCAGACACCTTGCCTCCAGAACTATGCCACAATAGATTTTTGTTATTTAAGTCATACAGTTTGTTACAGCAGCCCTATAAAAAAAATACACTACTCTATGATGCTGAAGCATCCATGAATCAGGTTCAGTTCCCTTTTGATACAAATAATAAATATCAACACTCCATTTCTGGATGGCACCAATGGAGTAGAGAAGAGAAGAAAAGACTTTCTTTTCCTGCTCTCTAGATCTGTTTTTTTCTCAAGTCATATGTATCTTGAGAAGAAATAGAATTAGAAGAAATGTAACCACACCTTCAATTCGAGTCCAGAAGAAATCTATGCTCCTAAGGGCAAAAGCAATGGCACCGAAGATGGATGTCATTCAGTGTAAGAAAATATCTGGCAATGAGACATAAACCCAGTTAAAAAAATGTGTTTTTAGTTTTTTTTTTTTTTTTGGAATGACATTTCTTACATGGGTACTTTATGCGTGTATAACAAACACCTACCTACTGAGTGCCACTGTCCTTACTGAAATAAAGCTTACTTTGCTGAAATTTTAATTCTAATGGCAGCATCTTTTCTGATAAGATCTTCATATATAACATAAAGGAAGACCATATAATTAATAAACATTTTGGAAGTAAAATACTAACTTTGTGTACAGTATTTGATGCCTGATGAAGACAACCAGCCTTTCTTTAGTTTATTCTAATTGAAACCACATGTAGCGGTTATTCCATGCTGATTCCCTCTTGAGATTTAAATCACCAAGAAAATTGAAAGCAATTTAAAAATATATTCCCTTCTCTGTGTATTATGCTATCCATTCTTTTTCTCTGCTTGAGATTTAACACATTTTTTAAACTAAAAGCTTAACATTTAGTTTCACAAGTATTAACAGAAAAACCCTCAAACCTTTAAATGCATTAAGTGTTTAAAGTTCATTAGAATCGAGAAGTGGTGACTCGTTCTTTGTAGTGTCTTACAGGGTTATGTGGCTTTAATGTTGCTGCTATTTAACATTAATATAACACTGATATGGTGCCAGCTTCTATACACATTGGAACCCACACAACATCAAATTGAACAGTTAATTGTTTGGAAGATTAAATAAGAAAACAGAATATTGGTGTTGACTTCACATATCAAAAATCAATCATCTGCCAGGCTCAGTGGCTCATGCTGTAATCCCAGTGTTTTGGGAGACCAAGAGGGGTGGATTACCTGAGGTCAGGAATTTGAGACCAGCCTTGCCAACATGGTGAAATCCCATCTCTATCAAAAAATACAAAATTAGCCAGGTTTGGTGGTGCAGGCCTGTAATCCCAGGTACTCGAGAGGCTGAGGCAGGAGAATCGCTTGAACCTGGGAGGTTCAAGTGATTGCACCTCCCAGTGAGCCGAGATCATGTCATTGTACCCCAGCCTGTGCACCAAGAGTGAAGTTCCATCTAAGAAAAAAAATCAATTGTCAAAATGTTTACTTTAAAATAAATAGGTGTCAGAGTGTGTAGCAAATATGTTGTGAGTAGGTGATTACATTTTGACACCAATTCTATCTCAGACACCTCAGTTTCACTCATAAGAAACTGAGTGTCCTACAGTACAATTCAATCCTGATACTATTTACCTGGAGTTAGCATCAAATCCCATAACTTAGAGGGCAGGGGCCACAAGAAGACTTCCTTTACTTCAGATGCCAGCCATATGGGGAATACCCAGCATACCCTCTTTTCTGTCTAGCTGACTAGAAATTTGGGGCCTCTCCCAACCCTAAATTTATGCCTATACACTAGGTCCCTATAAATTTGATGAAGATTATTGAACTCGTTTTGTTTCATTTTGTTTTGTTTTGAGACAGAATCTCACTCTGTTGCCCAGGCTGGAGTGAGGTGACAGGATCATGGCTCACCGCAGCCTCCGCCTCCCACATTCAAGCAATGAGTAGCTAGGATTGCTGCCTCAGCCTCCTGAGTAGCTAGGATTACTGGTGTGTGCCACCACGCCTGGCTAATTTTTGTATTTTTAGCAGAGAAGAGTTTTGCCCTGTTTGTCAGGCTGGTCTCGAACTCCTGGCCTCATGATCCATCCACCTCAGCCTCCCAAAGTGCTGGGATTACAGGTGTGAGCCATCATGCCCGGCCAGATTATTGAAGTTTAATAATTCACTATAGTGCCTCACAGTGCTCAGGAAGCACTGCACCTGCTTACCATTTTGTTATAAAGATTTTAGATGCGTAACAAGATGGAAAAGTACAGATGGCAAGATCTAGAAGGGTTCTAAGCACAAGAATTTCTGTCCCCATGGAGTCAGAATGTGTCATCCTCCCAGTACATTGATATGCTCATCAACCAGCAATTATTCCTGTGTTTCATTGTCCAGAGTTTTATATGTTTTTTTTATTATGCAAGTATGATTGATTAACTAACTGGTCATACAGTTGACATCAATACCCAGTCCTCCTCCCCCTCTGGAGATTGGGCAGCTGAAAGTTCCAACACAGATAAAACAGGTGAAGAATGTGCTTCATGAACAGGAAAAGTGATACATTGTGTCAAATGCTGTTGAAAAACAAATAAAATTAGGATGAGAATCGACCCAAGGTTTTTAAAAAAATGTGGAGGTCATTGGAGATCACAATATATGCTTTCAATGAAGTGCTAATATCAAAACTTAATTAGAAAGTATTTGGAAAACACCACGTTGTGGAAAACTAAAGAGAATTATGTGTAGACAACAGTTTTAAAGGTGGGAGTTGCTATGAAGGCTATCACAGATAAGAAGTAAAGAAGTGGTAACCAATATGAAATTTGGGGTTTAGGGAATTTTGTTGATGATGATATTGTTTATGATGTGAACTATTTCAGCATGTTTGTAGGTTGAGGACCTAGTATATAGGAACAAATTGATGATGCAGGATAAAAAAGTTATTTGCAGGAGCAAAACCCGTAATTGAAGTAAAGCAGATTATGTGGGTGTAGATTTAGTTAGATGGGTAAATATGATGGTATAACATGCAGTAGGTCTCTTAAGATAGCCTGTATTTCCTCCATGAAATTAGAGGCTAGTTAATCAGTTCAGAGTCAGAAAAGATTAGACAATATTAGATGCTTGCAAAGTTGTGAAATACTTGTTTGAATCAGGGGAAAAGAGGATGAAGATAGATTAGGAAATTTTGTATGATCACCTGAAAGTACTAAGAAACCACTTTAAATTTTAGTCATAAAATTAAAACATGACAACAGATAGAAATCTTAAGCTAATTAGATAGATGTAAACTATATTTGGAATTTCTTGGCTTCTGCAAACACTTTAAGTAGTATTGGGAAATATTTGGATTGAGAAAACAGCCTTCTAGTAAGTCAAAGAAACCAACAAAATGTGCAGTGATCAAAGGAACAAAAGGGGACACTTTCAGGAAATTAGGTCTTGACATGAGCTTATTGCTTTTGCACACAAAACTAGTAGGGATGGAGATGATAGTGATAGTGGTAATGGTGTTGTGTTTATTCTAAAAGATGACAGATGCTGTTCCAGTGCCTCCAACCTCCCTTCTAAATTCAGAAAGGATGAGGACGCAACTCATTGAGTGTTTGCATTCCATGACATACAGTTTTTGAGGTTCAAATCAAAGTTCAGCCTACTTGTCCTTCCATTTCTTGATCATTATCCCTCTTACCCCACAAAGGAGTTCTGATTGTTCAGCCAAATCCACCACTCAAAACAGAAAGGGGAACACTCTTATTGTATTCAGATGTATCCTGTGAAGGGTGAGAAATACATAGCAACTACTGTATTAGGATTTACTTTTGTTAATATTACTACTACTGTCTTCCCAATGTCACTGAAATCACGCCGTTTGATAAAGCTACACAGTGGGCTCAGTTCCCAGCAAACTGCTCTTCTTGATATTGTGGAAAAGATTGTGTAGGAATATTATTTGTTGTATTGCTGATGCAACAAGACCACCCTGGCTAGATCTGAGTAAATCAGATCAATGCTTGCCTTAATGACATTTCTACATGAGCCACTGCCTGTGCTAGTTTAGTGTGGCTATAAATGAACACCTGAAGCTGAGTAATATAAAAAGCAAAGAGGTTTATTCAGCTCAGTTCTGCTGACTGGAAGTTTCAAAACTGGGCATCTGGTGAAGGCCTCCTGCTGCTTCCACTCATGACAATCTGGAATTTTCAGAAATCACTTAGTGACAGCAGAAGCAAGAGAGAGGGGAGAAAGGTGTCAAACTCTTTGCAACAACCATCTTGGGAACTAAGAAGAGGAAGAACTCACTTACCCATCTGCCCACACATTCCCTGTCTCTGCCCACACATTCCCCACTTATTCATGAGGCATCTTCTCCCATGATTCACACACTTCCCATTAGGCCCCTAATCCAATATTGGAATTAAATTTCAACATGAGATTTTTAGAGCGAACATCTAAACTATAGTAACCACCTACAATGATACTCACCAGGACTTGTTACTCCTTAACACTGTGTGTTGTACCCAGTTTCTCTGTCAAAATACAGCAGGACTTTTATGGTCAGAGCTTTACTGCATAAAAAAGGAGATGATGACAACCAATGAGCCCTTATTCAGCTGGGTGTACTTTTAATAGTTGGCTGCATTTTGTAGTATTTTATTGCTTCCAGAACATGTTTCCATACATTATCTCATTTGAGTTTCATAGTTTTTTGAGGTTGTCAGAAAAGAATTTATTCTATACATTTTAAAGTAATGTAAATGTAGCTTATACTGTAAATTTCTGAAGACCATATAGATAATAAATGACAGAGCTCTACCAAACCCAAGTCTCCTAGAAGAATTTTCTTTCTGCTACATATTGCCACAATGTCTTTCAAATGATCTTGAATGTAGTTGAACCATTTCTAAATGAAAGCCTAATCTGTGCTAAGCATTATGCTATACGCTAGAGAAATAATTATTTTTACTTTTTATTTTTCAGGTAAACTTTTATGAGTTTATTTTACTTATATAAATAATAATCTGTATGAATTATAGGAGACTGAAACAATCCTAAATTTAAAGAGAAAAGTAATAAGCCATTCTATTATACTGAAGTAACTTCCTGTATCATTCAGTTAATTTTTTTCCTGTTAAACCTTTAAAATTTAGCATGCTAATAGAATGAAATAAAAAAAGTCTAATAGAATATCATGGAGATACTTTAGTATGTGTCCTTGAGAAAGAAGTGTGATAATAGTACACTATGATTGTGGATTGTCAAATTCTTCTTATAATCATTAAAATTTTGTTGTAAATATTTTCAGGCTACTCTATTTAATGCATTCAACTTTTAAAATTGCTGTAGTCTTGATAAATTGTTCATTTTATCATTGCGTATTGACTCTCTTTATTCCTAATGGTTTTGCCTTAAAATTTGCTTTGTCTAATATTAAGATAGTCTCATCTGCCTTCTTTTGTATATTTGCCTGAATGTCCATTTCCATCGCGTCATATTAAATCTTTCTCAGTGTTTGTATTTTAGATGTATCTCTCATAAATAATTTATAATTTTTTCTGCCCAATCCATCAATTCCAGCCTTTAATTAGTGAGTTTAATCTATTTATGTGTATTGTGATGACAAATATGATTAACTTTATTTTTACTATCATATCATGTGCTTTCTACTTCTCCTCCTTTTTCTGTACATTCTTTTGCCTCCTGTTCTACTTTATATTTTCTTATTTTCCTTCTACTGGTGTAGAAATATAGTCTATTTCTATTAGTTTTGTGATTTCCCTTTAAAGTGTGCATAGCTACTTGATTTTATATATGTAAAGTAAATCAATATCTTTTTTATTCTGCTTCTGAATATTAAGTATATTAAAATGCTGTAACTTCAACCCACCTCTTACCATTTTTACCATATTTTCCAGTACTTTACTATTGTTTGTTTTTATACCATCAACTGAGTTGTTTTTAATTTTATTATACAGTTAATTATTGCTATGACTCTTGAATAATAATTTGGCTACATATAAAATTCTAGGTAGTTTTCTTTTAAAACTGAAGAAGTTTTATGTACTTCGATGTCTATTACTACTGAAATGTCTCCTGTTTATTTTTTATTTGTAGGTAACATGTCCTTTATGATTGCTTTTATGATCTTTTTTATATTTAGTGTACAGTTTAACCCTGATATGTGTAGCTTTTGGTTTAGTTTGATTTATCCTTGCTGTTTTAACTCGGATTTTTGCTTCTCATTATTTGTGTCTTTCATGATTTGGGGTAAAATATCAGCCTTTCTTTTCTTTGACTATTGTCACTCTTCTATTATATGTATTCACTTCTCTGGAATTCAAAATTTATGTGTGTTGAGCCTTCTAATTCAATTTTCTATGTATCTGAATCTCTCATATTTTCCCTTTCTTTATTTCTCTGTGCTGTACTGTGAATACTTTTCTAAGATTTATCTCCAAGATTATTAATTTTGTCTTTAACAGTTGTGATGCAATGAACAAGATTGTCTAAACATGACCCTGGGAGCTCACTTTGAGTTGACTTGACAAAGATCACACTGGAACCAGGGACCCTCCCTTTTACCGCCAGGGAGTTTGCATCCATTCCCAGTTTGTCACTTGACCTGTGCTTTCCTCTACCAAACAGGTACTCGTGCACAGCAAGTTTTCCAGATTATTTGTGGCTAGCATCAAATCACAATAAAATTTTTCTCTACATATGACCCATGAAATCTAGAGAGCCTCATGTCTAGCAGTCTATGTGGTAATCTACTACTGACTGTTTCCTAACACTTGCCCTAAAAATCAGTAGAATTACAAGAGAAAGAGCTTCTTTTACAGGGTCATAGATCCATATTATGGGATAACATACTTCAGATTTGGCAAAGCTTTCTTGGTAATACCAGAATAAAGAGGTCTCACATGTTTTCTTCTCTTGTGTATGTAGGTTTCTTCGGTTTATATAAGTGTCCTTTGAGAACCTTATTTCTTAATCCATGCAGTGTAACATTGTGAAGTTTGTCCCAAACCCTATTACAGGTCAGATGAAGTTTAGTTGCTTATTATGTGTTGTTTTCTAGAAAGTTTTGTGACTTGGAATTGTAGGTTCATCTTCAGTAGGGCTTTATCTAATAAAAGTGATTATCAAACTTCAGTATAAATCAGAATCATCTGAAAGACTTGTCAAAACACAGATTGTTAGATGTCAACACTTCCTTAAGGTTAGGGTTAGGGTTCTGATTTGGTAGGTCTTGGTTGAAGCTCAAGAATGAGCATTTGTAACAAATTCCAGGTGATGCTGATGTTCATGGTACCTGAACATATGTTGAGAAGTACTAGTCCTTAGGGAATACTTTTTCCTAACTGACAACATGTTGCTTCATTGATGTGTACATCGTTTCTATGAAACAATGAAGGGCTATGACCAGACTAAAGACATTTTAATTTTAATTTATTAGCAGTATGTTGCAGATAATCTAAATTCAATTTCCCAAATTAGATGAAGACAGGCCTATTGCTATGAATTTTCAGAGAACAGTTTTTATTTGTGACTTAGGGCAAAGGGTGAAACAAAAAAATTCCTTGTTATATTTTTTATTATATGATAAGTGGAGTTTTTATAGTCTATGCTTTCACAGAGGTTGAAGCCCCATAATGATTCCTGGCATTAGATAGAATCATTAGGGAATTTCAATTTCCCACTTTGTGAGCCCAAGATCATTAAAAGTCATGTCCTTTTGATTACTGAGACCAGTCAACTTCCTCCAGGGCAGCTACAGTTACAGTTGCACTACTTTGCACAATTTTTGAGTTTCCTTTCCATTTGGGGCTTGTAGGCATTTCTTTATTCTTTTACAAGCTCTTATGTGAGCTCTTAATTCCCTTATAATATATATTCTTTTATAATATATATATTCCCTTAAAATTCTCTTGTAATATATTTTCAGTATATATAGAGAGAATACTGTATATTTTCTGTATATTTAAATAGTGTATATTTAAATATTATATACATATACATATATATATAGAGAGAATATATCATAAGAGAATTTCACATTTTTAAATGTATGATAGAGGGAAGATTTTCAGGTTACTTGGTTTGCCATATTGCTGGAAATAGAATCTAGTCTTATAATATTTTTAGTTGACATAAAAATTCTATATATTTATGGTATTCAGCATGAAAGTGCATTTTGTAAAATAGTGACATCAAACTAATTAATATATGCATTACCTCATATATTTATCATTTTTACAGGGTGAGAAAACTCAAAGTCTACTATATTATCAATTTTTAAGTTTACCATTCATTGTTATTAACCATAGTCATCACTTTTTATAATAGATCCCATGAACTTATTTATTGTGTCTAACTGAAATTTGGTATCCTTAACCATAGGCTTTTTATTTAAAGGTAAACGATCTTGCCAAATACAAAATGGTGTTTGTAGCAACATTGTACTTACTGGTATCTTTATCCAAGGAAGTGGTAAATTACAGCCCTATAGAGTGAATATAAAGATAAGCATATATTACTGTCAGAATTATACATAGTAGAACTTTCTCTAATAATTACTGGCACTGAGTATTATTTATTTAATGGCATGCATATGATAGCTAATCTGGCAATTGGTAGACACGTTTCAACTTGACAACCACCACCAATGGATTTGTAATAGCTTCCCTGAGCTCTATGTTGACAATGATTTTGAAGCCAAATCCAGGTTCACTGTGAGAAAAATTGCTATTGCTCACAAAAACAACTATCAATATCTAATATTTTTTGAATTTTTACAATGTGCCAGTGACTGTGTTATTTACATAATTATAGCATTTATATTCACAACAGTCTTATGAGGTGAGTATTATTCTTATTTCTGTTTAATACATGAAGAAACTGAAGGTTGGAAAGGTAGAGTAACTTGTCCAAGGTCTTAATATTAGTTAGGGTTGGAACAATGATCAGCATCCTACTAAAGAACATGTGCACTCATATGTTCATTGCGGCATTATTCACAATAGCAAAGACATAGAATCAACCTAGGTCTCCATCAATGGTGAATTTGATGAAGAAAATGTGGTACATATATACCATGGAATACTACACAACCATATAAAAGAATGGAATTATGTCCTTTGCAGCAATATGAATGGAGCTACAAACCATAATCCTAAGTGAATTAATACAGGAACAGAAAACCAAATATCACATGTTCTTACTTATAAGTGAGAGCTAAACACTGAATACTCATGGACATAAAGATAGAAACAACAGACACTGGGCACTACTTGAGGGGAAAAGAGGGAACAGAGGAAAAGGGTTAAAAATTATTCACTGGGTACTATGTTCACTATCTGGCTGATTTGATCATTCATACCCCAGACTTCAGCATTATGCAAAATTTCCATGTAAATAAAAATCTGAACATGTACCCTCTGAATAAATAATAAAAGTTGAAATTATTTATAAAAATAATTAAAAAGTAAAAAGCATTGATTAGAACTCAAGTCTATGTGACTCCGGAAAACAAGGTCTTAATTTCTATCCCAAAGTTTTCAAACTTGAGAAATATTGCCCTTCTAAATACCAGTATCATCTACTCCAATATGTTTATTTAAATATCTTATATTATTTTTGTTGCTAAATGAATTTGAATGTAAACAAGATATAAATACCTTATCTATATAACTTTTATACAAATACTTCGAAATGCAAAACGAATTCATAAATTGCAAATAAAGCTACAAAACAGATTAGATAAAATCAATTGTATTAATGTAATGTGATGGATGATTCCACTTGCTTAAACTAAATAATAAAATTATTTTTGGCAATACATTATCTTGAATTGATTTATTTATATCTTAGGCAGTACTCAAAATATAAAAGTAATATTTAACAAAAATTTATTTATTAAGTGATTGCTACTTATTACTTACTACTATTGAAGAATTTAGGCTTGTATATACAAAGATGACTGTGTAACTTGAATATGTAAGTGAATGCTACTGTTCAGTTTCATTTAAGTTTGGCATTACTGTATTACTATGTACTGTGAGATTATTCAGTCTTTTTATAACTTTTTAATAATTGAACTACAGTATAGCAGGCACGTGCAACACATTAATTGATATTCACTTGGTGTGAATACATCAATTATGTGTGAGATTCTCTCTGTCCTTAATGTTATTATCTTTCACAATTAGTTATTGCTCCACGAGTTTATTTCTATGACATTAAGTTGAAGTCTTATTTTACTAATAAGTAAAACGAGTAAAAGTCATGTTTTATTAAAATGCTCCTCAGTAGTGATATACCACTCCAGAATATAAGTTTTACTTAAATAATTATTGGAACAAAATGTCAAAATTTCTTAGAAATCACACCTGTGATTTTCTCAACTGGGTTTTGAGAAACATTGCTTTCCACAATCTTTTGCATATGTGAAGTAGATTAATTCAGATTCTGACTAAGTTCAATATTCTTCCAAGGTGAAAATTTGATATAAAATAGCAATTTAGAAACAAAAGTTCTGTTAACAAAGCTTTTATACATTCATTCTATTACAAAGATTGAGGGTTAATAATAAGAATATTTAGTTTTATTGCATTCTAACCATATGCCAGGCCCTGTTATAGACAATTTGCATGACTTACATTAATTATTCTGACAACCCTTGAAGTAGGTACTATTATCTTCATTTTAAGATAAGAAAAATGAAGTACAAAAAGGTTAATGAACATAAACAAAATCGTGTGGTGTATGATGAAGCTAGATTTATTCTGAGTCCAGAGTCCACCTTACTAATCACTTTACTATACTGCCTCTTGGTGGCCAAATTCAGTTTGCATTTTAGACCCTCCTCAACAGTGCTTTTTATTGCTGTTATTAATATTATTCTTATTCCTATTAAATTTCTAGGATTACGTTCAGAACAAAGAGACTCTCAGGCTAAAATCATGTGGTCACCTTTTCAGTAATAGGAAGTGTGCAAAATGAATGTCCCTGGAAAATTATTTATGGCTCTTTGAATTCTGATGTATTACTATTCTATTCTATTTAATTGCCTTGTACCACATATAAAGATGTGTTTTGTGAGAACACCAACGTAAAAAAAGTGGGGATGGAGCTGTATGGGAGCAGAGTTTTTGCATGCTATTGAACTTTTTAGTACTTCAAACTAGACTGTTATAAATTTAGGATGTTAAATGTAATCTCCAGGGTAAACACGAAGAAAATACCGGAAAATACACACACAGAAAATGAGAAGGGAATGAAAATTATTCACTATGAAAGAAATCAAGTAAATACAAAAGAGGGATATAATAAAGAAAATGAAAGACAAAAAAGGATATAAGACAGAAGACAAATAGTAAAATTGCAGGAGTAAATCCTTTATCAGTAATCACTTTTAAAGTGATATAAATTTATTTTTAATAGGTGTTAAGCCTGCAATCAAGAGACAGATATTGAAAGAATGAACTGTAAAAAATTATGTAACTGTATGCTATCTACAGGAGACTCACTTTAGATTAAAGAAATAGATTGAGAATGAAAGAATAAAATAAAAAAGTGAGAGAATAAAACAAATAAAAAATAATCAAAATAGCACTGAAGTGACCATATTAATAGTAAACAAAATAGATTTTAAGTCAAAAACTGTTACAAGGGACAATGAAGAGTATTATTTGTAAGAAGAATAATTGGCCAATTCACCAAGAAGATTTAAAAATTATGAACATATCTGAATTAAACAACAGAGTCCCCAAATATCTAAACACTGAAAAATTTGAAAGAAAAAATAGACAATTCTACAGTAATAAATGGAGACTTTGAAACACCAAATTACATAATGAGTGAAATATCTAGATAGAAGATCAATAAAAATTAGAAGACTTACACAACATTACAAAACAAGTAGTCGTATCATATATAGAACCCTCTCCTGAACAATAGAAGAATATAGGTTCTCAAGTGTATGTGGGATTTTTTTTTTTCAGAATAGGCCATATGTTAGAACACAAAACAAGTTTCAATTAATTTAAAAAGAATGATACCTGTGATGGTTGATATTAATTGTCAATTTGATATGATAGAAGGATGTCTAGATAGCTACTAAAGTTTTGTTTCTGGGTGTGTTTGTAAGGGTGTTGCCAGAGAAGACTGCCACTTGAGTCAGTGGACTGAAAGAGGAGACCGAATCTCAGTGTTGATGGGCACCATCCAATCAGCTGCCTGCAAAGATAGAACAAAGCAGTGGAAGAAGGTGGGAAAAGATGGCTAGCTGAGTTTTCTAGCTTTCATCTTTCTCCTGTGCTGGATGAGTCCTTCCATTTCTCCTGCACTTGTACATTAGATTACAGATTCTTTGACCTTTGTACACTTGGACTTGTGCCAGTGATTTTCCAGGGGCTCTCGGGCCTTGACCACAGTCTGAAAGTTGCACTGTTAGTTTCCCTGCCTTTGAGGGAGTCTCAGACAAAACAGACTTTAAAGCAGTAAAGATCAAAAAAAGACAAAGAAAGGTATTATATAATGGTAAAGGGATCAATTAAGAAGATCTAGCTGTCCTAAATATAAATGCACCCAACACAGGAGTACCCAGATTTATAAAACAAGTCCATAGAGAACTACACAAGAACTTAGACTCCCACACATAATAGTGGGAGATTTAACAGCCCCCTGTCAATACTAGACAGATCAATGAGACAGAAAATTAACAAAGATACTCAGGACTTGAACTCAGCTTTGGATAAAGTGGTCCTAATAGACATCTAAAGAACTCTCCTACCAAAAATCAAGAGAATATATATTCTTCTTAGTGTCACATTGCACTTATTCTAAAATTGACCACATAATTGAAAGTAAAATATTCCTCAGCAAATGCAAAAGAACTGAAATCATAAAAGACTCTCAGACAACAATGTAATCAAATTAGAACTCAGAATTAAAAAGTCATTCAAAGCTACACAACTACATGGAAGTTGAAAAATCTGATAGTGAATGACTCCTGGGTAAATAATGGAATCAAAGCAGAAATCAAGAATTTCTTTGAAATCAACGAGAAAAAAGAAACAACATGTCAGAATCTCTGGATCAGAGCTAAAGCAGTGTTAAGAGGGAAATTTATAGCACTAAATGCCCATATTAGAAACCTAGAAAGATCTCAAATGACACCCTAACGTCATAATTAAAATGGTCAGAGAAGCAGAGGCAAACAAATCCAAAGGCTGGCAGAAGACAAGAAATAATTGAGAGCAGAACTGAAGGAGATAGAGACACAAAAACCCCTTTAAAAAAATCAATGAATCCAGGAGCTGGTTTTTTGAAAAGATCAACAAAATAGACCTCTAGCTAGACTAACAAAGAAGAGGAAAGAATCAAATAGACACAATAAAAATAATAAAGGAGGAGGATCAAAGATGGCTGAATAAGAACAGCTCTGGAGTGCAGTTCCCAGCAAGAACAATGCAGAGGGTGAGTGTCTATCACATTTCCAGACAAGTTTTCACTGCCCACAGGCCAGGAGATTCCATGGCCAAAAAGTGCCATGAGTTTTCAGCACTGTGGTTTCAGCCAATGCCAGGTTGGTGCACAGAAACTCACACAAAACTGGGTGGTCGTTTCAACTGGCACCTGGAATGCCTGTGAGATAGAATCACCCATTCAACTGAAAAGGAGGGGGCAGAGACAGGGAGCCAGGCGATCTGGCTCAGTGGGTACCACCATCACAAAACAAGCAATCTGAAATGCTCTGGATTGAGAGTTTCCCAGGAAGTGCAGCTGGACCCAGGACGGTCCAGCTCAGTTGGGAGAAGGGCGACCACCACTACCGAGGTAGTCCGCCACTGCTGAGACAATTCACACAGCAGCTGGGCAGAGCCTGCAGCAGCTCAGCAACACCTCTGCTGGCAGACTGTGACTAGACTACTCTGTGCGGGGCAGGGCATCTGTGAAAAAAGGCAACAGCATGACAGGAACTTATAAATAAAGCTGACCATCCTAGGACAGAGCACCTGGGAAAAGAGGCAGTTATGAGTTCCACTGCCGCAGACTTAAAAGTACCTGCCCAGCAGCTCTACACAGAACAACGGAGCTCCCAGCACAGCACTTGAGCTCCTATAAGGGAAAAAATGTCTCCTCAAGCAGCTCCCTGGCCCACAAACACCCAAAGAGACACCTCATAATGGAGAGCTCAGGCCAACATCTGGCAGGTACCCTTCTGGGACAAAGATAATGGAAGAAGAAACTGGCAGCAACCCTTACTGTTCTGCAGCCCCTGTAGGTGATCCCCAGGCAAGCAGGGTCTGGAGTGGACCTCCAGCAGTCCTACAGCAGAGAGACCTGACTGTTAGAAGGAAAACCAAGAAACGGAAATAAAAAAACTTCATCATCAACAAAAAGGATGTCCACTCAGAGACCCTATCCAAAAGTCACCAACTACAAAGACCACAGGTAAATAAAGCCACTACGATGGGAATAATCTGGGGCACAAAGGATGAAAACACGAAAACCAGAACACCTCTTCTCCTCCAAAGGATCACAACTCCTCATCAGCTAGGGATCAACGATGGATGGAGAATGAGTCTGATGAATTGACAGAAACAGGTTTCAGAGAGTGGATAACAACAAACTTCTCAGAGCTAAAAGAATATGTACTAACCCAATGCAAATAAAAAATAAGAACCTAGAATAAAGGTTAGATGAGATGCTAACTAGCATAAACAGCTTAGAGAAGAATATAAATGACTTGATGGAGCTGAAAAACACAGAACGAGAACTTCATGAAGCATACACAAGATTCAATAGCCGAATGGACCAAACAGAAGAAAGGATATCAGAGACTGAAGATCAACTCAATGAAATAAAGCAAGAAGGCAAGATTAGAGAAAAAAGGGTAAAAAGGAATAAACAAAGTCTCCAAGAAATAAGGGACTATGTGAAAAGACCTAATTACATTTGATAGGTGTACCTGAATGTGACAGAGAGAATGAATCCAAGCTGGAAAACACTCTTCAGGATATTATCTAGGAGAACTTTCCCAACCTAGCAAGCCAGGCCACCATTCAACTCCAAAAAATACAGAGAACTCCACAAAGATATTCCTCAAGAAGAGCAACTCCAAGGCATGTAATTGTCAGATTCACCAGGGCTGAAATGAAGGAAAAAATGCTAAGAGCAGCCAGAGAGAAAGGTCAGGTTATCCACAAAGGGAAGCCCATCAGACTCACAGCAGATCTCTCCCCAGAAACCGTACAATCCAGAAGAGAGTGGAGGCCAATATTCAACATCCTGAAAGAAAAAAACTTTCAACCTAGAATTTCATATCTAGCCAAACTAAGCTTCATAAGCAAAGGAGAAAGAAAATCTTTTATGGACAAGCAATTGCTGAGAGATTTCATGACAACCAGGTCTGCCTTGCAAGAGCTCCTGAAAGAAGCACTAAACAAGGAAAGGAACAACCAGTACCAGCCACTCCCAAAACATACCAAATGGCAAAGACCATTGACACAATGAAAAAAGTATGTCAACTAATGAGAAAAACATCCAGCTAGCATCAAAATAGCAGGAACAAATTCACACATAACAATATTAACCTTAAAGGTAAACGGATTAAATATCCCAATCAAAAGACACAGATTGGCAAATTGGATAAAAAGTCAAGACCCATCAGTGTGATGTATTCAGGAAACCCATCTCATGTGCAATGACACACATAGGCTCAATATAAAGGGATGGAGGAAGATTTATCAAGCAAACGGAGAGGAAAAGAAAGCAGGAATTGCAATCCTAGTCTCTGATAAAATGAACTTTAAACAAACAAAAATCTAAAGAGACTAAGAAGTGCATTATATAATGGTAAAAGGATCAATGCAACTAGAAGAGCTAATAATCCTAAGTATATACATACCCAATACAAGAGCACCCAGGTACATAAAGCAAGTTCTTAATGACCTACAAAGAGACTTAGACTCCCACACAATAAAAGTGGGAGAATTTAACACTCCACTGTCAATATTAGACTGACCAACCGGACAGAAAATTAACGAGGATATCCAGGACTTGAACTCAGATCTGTACGAAGCAGACCTAATAGACATCTACAGAATGTCCACGCCAAATCCACAGAATATACATTCTTCTCAGCATTGCATTGCACCTACTCTACAAATGACCACATAATCGGAAGTAAATCACTCCTCAGCAAATGCAAAAGAATGAAAATCATGACATACAGTCTCTCAGACCACAGGGCAATCAAATTAGAACTCAGAATTAAAAACTAACTCAGAACTGCACAGCTTCATGGAAACTGAACAACTGGCTCCTGAATGTCAACTGGATAAACAATGAAATGAAGGCAGAAATAAAGATGTTCTTTGAAACCAACGAGAACGAAGACAAAATGTACCATATAATCTTTGGGACACATTTAAAACAGTGTCTAGAGGGAAATTTATAGCATTAAATGCCCATATGAGAAATGAGGGAAGATCTAAAATCGACACCCTATCATCAAAATTGAAAGAGCTAGAGAAGCAAGATAAAAAAAAACTCAAAAGCTCCAGAAGACAAGAAACAACTAAGATCAGAGCAGAACTGAAGGAAATAGAGACACAAAAAAACCCTTCAAAAAATGAATAAATCCAGGTGCTGGTCTTTTGAAAAGATCAACAAAATAGACATACTGCTAGCCAGATTAATAAAAAAGAAAAAGGAGAAGAATCAAATAGATGCAATAAAAAAAGGATAAAGAGGATTGCACCACTGATTCCACAGAAATACAAGCTACAATCAGAGATTACTACAAACAACTCTATACACATAAACTAGTAAACCTGGAAGAAATGGATAAATTCCTGAACACTTGCACCCTCCCAAGCCTAAACCAGGAATAAATTGAAACCTTGAATAGACCAATAACAAGGGCTGAAGTTAAGGCAGCAATTAATAGCCTACCAACCAAAAAAAAAGTCCAGGTTCAGATGGGTTCACAGCTGAATTTTACCAGGCGTACAAAGAAGGACTGGTACCATTCCTTCTGAAACTATTCCGAACAATACAAAAAGAGAGAATCCTTCCTAAATCATTTTATGAGACCAATATCATCCTGATACCAAAACCCGGCAGAGACCCAACAAAAAAAGAAAACTTCAGGCCAATGTCCAGGATGAACATTGATGCAAAGTCTTCAATAAAATACTGGCAAACCAATTGCAACACCACATCAAAAAGCTTATCCATCACGATTAAGTAGGCTTTATTCTGATGATGTAAGGCTGGTTCAACATACACAAGTCTGTAAACATAATCCACCACATAAACAGAACGAAAGACAAAAACCACATGATCATCTCAATAGATGCAGAGAAGGCCTTCAATAAAATTCAACACCCTCTCATGCTAAAAACTCTCAATAAACTAAATATTGATGGTACATATCTCAAAATAAGAGTTATTTATGGCAAACCCACAGCCAATATCATACTGAATGGGCAAAAGCTGGAAGCATTCCCTTTGAAAACTGGCACAAGACAAAGAAGCCCACTCTCACTATTCCTATTCAGCATAGTATTGGAAGTTCTGGCCAGAACAATCAGACAAGAGAAAGAAATAAAGTGTATTCAAATAGCAAGAGAGGAAATCAAATTGTCTCTGTATGAAGATAACATTGTTCTATATTTAGAAAACCCCATTGTCTCAGACCAAAACCACCTTAAGCTGATAAGCAACTTCAGCAAAGTCTCAAGATACAAAATAGATGTGCAAAAATCACAAGCATTCCTATACACCAACAACAGACAATCAGAGAGACAAATCATGAATGAACTCCCATTCACAATAGCTACCAAGACAATAAAATACCTAGGAATACAGCTAACAAGGGACATAAAAGACCTCTTCAAGGCGAACTACAAAACACTGCTCAAGGAATAAGAGAGGGCACAAACAAATGGAAAAACATTCCATCCTCATGGATAGGAAGAAATTATACTGTAAAAATGGCAATACTGCCCAAAGTAATTTACAGATTCAATGGTATTCCCATCAAACTATCACTGACATTCTTCACAGAAGTAGAGAAAACTACTTTAAATTTTATATGGAACCAAAAAAGAGTCCATATAGCCAAGACAATACTAAACAAAAAGAACAAAGCTGGAGACATCATGCTACCTGACTTCAAACTGTACTACAAGGCTACAGTATCCAAAACAGCATGGTACTGGTACCTAAACAGACAGACAGACCAATGAAACAAAACAGAGACCTCAGAAAGGACAGCACACATGTACAACCATCTGGTCTTTGACAAACCTGACAAAAACAAGCAATGGGGAAAGGATTTCCTATTTAATAAATGGTGCTGGAAAAACTGACTAGCCATATGCAGAAAAGTGAAACTGGCCCCTTCCTTACACCTTATACAAAAATTAACTCAAGATAGATTAAAACTTAAATGTAAAACCCAAAGCCTTAAAAACCCTAGAAGGAAAGCTAGGCAATACCACTCAGGACATAGGCAAGGGCAAAAGCTTCCTGATGAAAATGCCAAAACCAATTGCAACAAAAGCCAAAATTGACAAATGGAATCTAATTAAACTAAAGAACTTCTACAGAACAAAAGAAACTGTCATCAGGGTGAACAGGCAACTTACAGAATGGGAGAAAAATTTTGCAATCTTTCCATCTAACAAAGGTCTAATATCCAGAATCCAAAAGGAAGTTAACAAATTTACGAGAAAAAAAATAGCCCCATCAAAAAGTGGGCAAAGTATATAAACAGACACTTCTCAAAAGAAGACATTTATGTGGTCAACAAACCTAAGAAAGAAAGCTCAACATCACCGATCATTAGAGAAATGCAAATCAAAACCACAATGTGATACCATCTCACTCCAGTCAGAATGTTGATTACTAAAATGTCAAGAAAAAATGGATGCTGGTGAGACTGTGGAGAAATAGGAATGCTTTTACACTGTTTGTGGGAATGTAAATTAGTTCATCCATTGTGGAAGATAGTGTAGTGATTCCTCAAGGATCTAGACCCAGAAATACTTTGTGACCCAGAAATCCCATTACTGGGTATATACCTAAAGGAGTATAAACCATTCTACTATTAAGACACATGCACATGTATGTTTATTGCAGCACTATTTACAATAGCAAAGACATGGAACCAAGCCCATCAATGATAGACTGAATAAAGAAAATGTGGTACATATACACCATGGAATACTATGCAGCCATAAAATGTAATGAGATCATGTTCCTTGTAGGGACATGGATGAAGCTGGAAGCCATTATCCTCAGAAAAGTAACACAGGAACAGAAAACTAAACATCACACATTCTCACTTATAAGTGGGAGGTAAACAGTGAGAACACATAGACACAGGGAGCAGAACATCACACACTACAGACAGTCACAGGATGGAGGACAAGGGGAGGGAGAGTATTAAGACATATGGCTAATTCATGCAGGGCTTAAAACCTAGATGACGAGTTGATAGGTGCAGCAAATCACCCTGGCACACGTATACCTATGTAACAAACCTACACCACATTCTGCACTTGTATCCCTGAAGCTAAAGTAAAATAAAATTTTAAAAAGAAAGAAAAAAAAGAATACTGACGGTGCAATCTGGTTTGAATATAGCCTCCATTACTGATTAGCTTCGTGTCCCATTTTTTTAAAAAGCTGTTGAAATAGATTCCATAACCAGTTTTATCTCTTTGAAATCATGTCTACCTTTAATATTTATTCTGAAGTTTTGTCTGAGCTTTGATAATAAGAACTTCATAAGACAGGGTCTTCCTCTTTTTGGGTCGGTATTTTATCCCAGGCACCCAGCACATGCCTGGCTTGGAGTGTGTGCTCAGCAAAACTTCGTGGAACAAGAAAATGAATGAATGAATGAATAAATGAAGGTTTGTCTGCAACTTAAAAAAAAAAAAGAAAAATTAGCCATTAGAGGCATATTAAAGACGTATTTACTCCAAACTCTCCAAACTGATGGAAAGGCTTAAATGAAATTGAAAAGGGCACAACTTTCTGTTTAAGAGATTCAATGGTTAATTCTGTATCAGTGTATGCATCTCATGTCCAATGTCAAAATCCCCAAAAGATAGGTATAAGAGAATAATATTGATGCTTAAAGAAGTTCCTGTTTAGGGACAGAATATATTTCTGATAAATACCTTGTCTCTGGTGACATCAGAAAAAATGTGTGTTAGTGGAATAAGTCCCGCTTTGCTGGTCTAATTCAGAGAAAAAAATATTGTACATCAATACTAATAAACATATTTTAACATAACCTTATGTAAAAATCGTATTTGAAAAAAACTTACAGAAATAAAAATAATTGCAAGAAAATATTATGAACAATTGTACACCAGCAAATCAGATAACCTAGATGAAATAAACAAATTCCTAGAAACAAAGTCATTACCAAAATAGACTCAAAAAGAAATAAAAAATCTGAACAAAGTTATAACACAGAATGAGATTGAATCAGTAATTAAAATGTTCCAATTAAGAAAAGTCTGGGACCAGATTACTTCATTGGTGAGTTTCATTAAACATTTAATGAAAAATTAACATCAATTTTTCCGAGACTTTTTGAAAAATTTAAGAGAAGAAAATACTTCCTAAATTATTTTGTAAAGTCTGCATTACTCTGATATCAGCCAGAAAAGACATTGCAAGAGAAAAAATTTACAGACCTATGTTCTTTTGGAACATACATACAAAAATCCCTAACAAAGTACTAGAAAAACAAATCCAACAGCATATTAAAAGGATTGTAGAGAGTGGCTGAATATGAATGCCAGAGGACTTAGATCTCAACTAAAGGGCAGTATTCCAGTTACTGAACTTTCAGCAAGTGGATCTCTTGAAAGTCATAATCTTCAGAAAGTCATAATCTTCAGAAAGTTTTTTTGTGGGTATGAAAAATGAACTTTTACCTAGTCATCCACTTGAATTTTTAGAAGAGAATTTCCAGCTCAACCTAGATAAAATGAATATTTCCACACTGAGAAATGTTCAGGGTTATTTGCTCCAGTAAAATTATGAATGGAAATTTAAGGCAGTGCAGAAGGTTCAGTGTCTTCTATTTCTTTTGAGCTCAAATCTTTCTCTGGATATTTTGAGGAGTAATGAAGAGACTACTGGATTTAAAGATATTTTTATCTGTCACAAAGTGAAGTAATGGGAGAACAACACTTGGTGGAATATAAACTCAGTTTACTATGATACAATGTGCTGTTCATGAAAATAGAGGGGCTGCATCTTGTTTATAGTCACCTTTTTTACTATAATTTGATGTACACAACATTAAAAGTACTGATACATGAGAATTTTTGCTCAGGTGGCAGCAGTCATCATTTAAAATTTTGGGGATGTTTGGTTTATGACCATGTGACAATCGAAGGCACTAAACAGACATGATTTTAATGCTTCTAATTTATATTTAAAAATAGTCTTCCAATTCTTTAAAAAAATTGTTGCTCATAAGTATTATAAAATGATCCACAGGTTGAAGTTCAACTTGTTGTCTAGGTATTCCATAAACTGAAATAACCATTGTAAGCATTTGAGTCTATGAACTTTATAGGAGTTATTTATTGCAGTAGTATTTATTGCAGAATAAACATTTGTAATTGATTTCAGTGGCAACTATTCAAATTGAGTACAATATCAGATATTTATACATATTTCAGTATAGTCCATTAATATTATTAAGAATAATATTTACTGTATTGATGCTATTTTAGAATTGTAGCTATTCTTTGATTCTTTCTGGTTGAAAAGTACAAGTTCAGAGGTTTTTATTTTCTTCTTGTGTTTAAAGTGAAAATTTAAATAAAGCACCCAGCAGATGTAGATTTAAAAAAAGGGTGTTGTACACCCTAACTAAGTGGGATTTGTCTCAAGAATACAAAAATGGTTAAACATTAAACAAATCAGAGAATTCATGTAAAGAGGATGAAAAAAAAACCACATGAGCCTCTCAATTGATGCAGAAAAGGCATTTTATACAATCCAAAACACCTTCATGATAAAGAAACTTAGAAAACTAGGGATGGAAAGAAATGTCCACTAGGTGACAAAGAGTATTTAGGAAAAATAGCAAATAACACACATAATGCTAAAAGACTGAAAGCTTTCTCCTTAAGATCTGGTACCTGGAAACCATCATTCTCAGCAAACTGACACAAGAACACAAAATCAAACACC
>PVKP010003536.1:0-11488 GCA_004027715.1 Plecturocebus donacophilus | reverse complement strand
TGCAAAGAAAAAAAAAAAAAGATCTGGTACAAGACTAGAATGCTCAAATTATCACTGCTATCCAACATCATACTGAAAGTCAAAACCAGAGAAATACACAAGATAAATACATTTTTAAAATCCAAATTATAAGAGAAGGAAAACTATATTCACAGATGACATGATCCTATCAACAGGAAATACCGAAGAATCCACAAAAAAATCGGTTGGACCTAATAAATTAATTAAGCAAAGTTGCAGATCAGCAATGAACAATCCAAAAATAACTAAAAAGACAATTTCCTTGAAATAACACATAAAAAATAAAATATCTAGGAATAAATTAAACCAAAAAGGTGAAAGATTTGTCCATGGAAAACTATAAAATATTTCTGAAAGAATACCCAAATCAATAGAAAGACATCAATGCTCATGGATTGAGACATTTAGTATTGTTAAAATACCAATACTACTCAAAGCAATCTAGGGATTAAATATAACTCTATTAAAATTTCAACACACTTTATTTTCAGAAATCAAGACACTGATTCTCAAATGTATATGAAATTTCAAAAAACTCTAAATAGACAAAACAATCTTGACAAAGGACAACAAAGTTGGAGGATTCACACTTCCTAATTTCAAAATTTAGTACACAGCCATAGGTATAAAAAAGTATGGATAGTCATATAGAACGGAATATAGTTGAGAGTCCATAAATGAATCTGTATATTTATCGCCAATTAATTTTTAAATTCTTATTCTGTATATACATAATTTTACATATTTGTGAAGTATATTAATACTTTGATACAATCAAACAATGCATAATGATAAAATCTGGGTAATTAGGATACCCATCACCTCAAACGTTTATAATCTCATTTTGTTGGAAACATTCTGTCTTCTAGCTTTTGTGAAATGTACAATAAATGTTTTTTAACTATATTCACCCTATAGCGCTATAAAAGACCAGAACATATTCCTTCTACATAACTGTATTATTGTATCCATTAACTCACCCATCTAAATCCCCTACTCTCCATGACATTTCCCAGCCTCTGGCAACCAATATTTTATTCACTGTCTCCATGAAATCAATTTTTTTTTTTAGTTCTCACACATGTGTGAAAAAAATGTGATATTTGCCTTTCTGTTCCTGTTGTAACCAATTAATTTTTCACAAGGGTGTCAAGTTCACTGAACTGAGAAAGAATAGTTTCTTCAATGAATGGAAGTGGAATAACTAAATTTCCAAATGCAAAAGAGTGAAGTTGGAGCCGTAGTTTAAACTGGACACAAAAATAATCTCACGATGGATAAATTACCTAAATATAAGAGCAAAAACCTAAAATATCTTATAAGAAAACACAGGGATAAACTGTCATGGCCTTGAATATGGTAATGGGTTCCTAGATATGGCACTAAAAACCTGAGCAACAAAAGTAAACAATATATATAATAGAATTCATCAAAATTAAAAACTTTCATGTATTAAAGGACATTATTAAGAAAGTAAAAAGGCAACTTACATAGTGGAAGAAAATGTCTGCAAATTACATACCTAAGAGATTATTATACAGAATAAAGAATTCTTAGAATTTAATAACAGCAAAAATCAAACAACCAAATCATAAAATGGGCAAAAGACTTCAATAGGTATATTTCCAAAGATATACAAGTGAGCAATAAGCATATAAAAAGATGTTCAACATCATTAGTCATTAGAGATATGCAAATCAAACCACTTTACATCAATTAGGGTGGTTGTAATAAGAAAAGGAAAACAACAAGTGTTGCTGAGGATGCACTAAAATTGGAACCCTTGTACATTGCTGATGCAAATGTAAAATGGTGCAGCTGCTATGGAAACAGTTTGATAGTTCCGCCAAAATTTAAACATAGAATTGTCATATGAACCAGCAATTCCTCTCCTAAGTATATATCCAAAGGAAGTGAAAACAGGGACTCAAACAAGTAATTTTATGCCAATGTTCATTGTAGCCTTATTCCTAACAGCCAAAGGCAGAAGCAGTCCTAATATCCATCAACAAATGAATGCATAAACAAATATAGTATATACATTCAATTGAGTAATATTCAGCTATAAAAAGTAATAAAGTTTTGAATCATGTTATGACATGAATGAACCTTGAAAGCTTTATGCTAAGTAAAATAAGCCAGACACTAAAAGACAAATGTTGTGTAATTTCATTTACATAAAATATCTAGAATATGCAAATTTATAGACTAGAAAAGAGTTTAGAGGTTACCAGAAACTAGGGGCAGACATGAATGAAGAGTCATTGCTTAATGGTACAGTGTTTCTGTTTGGAGTGATGGAAGTTTTAGAAATAGATCATGGTGATAATTGCACAACATTGTGAATATGATTAACGCCACTGAATTGTATACTCAAATATGGTTAAAATGGCCAATTTTATGTTATATATGTTTGATTGCAAGAACCTTTTAAAAATTGCACTGTATCCAGATGTTATTGTTTAGTATTTCTTTTCCCAGCTAATCACTTTTTCTTTCAACTTTTATTTTAGGAAAAGGGGAACACGTGTAGATTTCTTACAAGGGAATACTGCGTGATGCTGAGATTTGGAGTACAGATCCTATCACACGGGTACTGAGCATAGTACCTAATAGGTAGTTTTTTTTAACCCAGCCAAACTCCACAGTCATCTAATAGTTCACAGTGTCTATTGTTATCGTATTTATGTTCATGTGTGCTCTGTGCTTAACTCTCACTTACAAGTGAGAATATGTGGTATTTGGTTGTTTAGTTTTAAAAATGAAAAAGAATCCTATCTGTAGGGTTACTTTCATAAGTGAAATGTGTCAAATAAATTTTCTACATATTAGTATTCTGCTAAATGAAAACTTTTCATTTCACTTTAAATATCAAATCAGATAAATTTATGTTGTCTATAGAGAGGTAGGATGGGTATAAAATCACTCGTAAGATACAGAAAATATTTTAATGAAATTCCCCTTTTTAAGAGAAATGAAAAATTTTATCAAAATATTTTTACTTAAAATAAATAGCTTTAATGTCCTATGATCTGTTACAAAATTCAAGTTAATAAAATTGAGTTTATAGCAAAAGGTACAGAAAATTAGTGACTTTACATCATCGATTAAATGAGATTTTTTGCTATATCAAATTTGGGAGAAATGTGAATAGCAGCAAAACAAGGTAGTAGTAATAAGTAGGGAAAAAAAGACACAAACCTCCAAGATGTCTGGGACTCACTATATTTAAACTATATTCAAACTTGTTCTGCTCAAATTTACATTTATAGACTTGTATGATGTTAATTAATTTTTCTGAAAAATGCCCCCCAAAATCTGTCAATTTTTAACCACAAAAATGATTGAATTGTATTCATTAGACTCTACCACTAAGGCTGAAAAAGGGATTCATACATTCTGGAAAGACTTTCAATAAGTATTGAGATAAATGGGTCTTTTGTTAATCTTGTTACCTGCATATTCAATTAATCTCCAAGATGTCTTCCACCTCTTTCTCTCAGTTCTCACATTGAATTAGTCAGCTATCCCTTCAAATTTATTATATCTGTATTTCGCTTTCCATTCCTACTGCCATTGTTCTTGGCTCAGATCTTCATTTCCTCTTTCCCAGACTATCGCAATAGTTCCAGTTCCTCTCCTTACAATCCATCTTTCTCACTGAAATCAAAATTATCTTCAAAATCATCAATCTGAACTTGCTGCTCTGCTGCTCAAAAATCAGCGGCAGTTACCCAAACGCTTTGTGTAGTATTCAAAGCTCTCACCAATCTGGACCCTCTTTATATCTCTGGTGGTGTTTCTTTGTTATTGACTGAATGTTTGTGTGCCCCCCGCCCCAATAAATTCATTCATTGAAGCCTGAATTCCTAATGCGATTATATTTGGAAAAGAGCTGTTGGGGAGGTAATTAGAGTTAGATAAGGTTATGAGAATGGTTTGTGTTCTCTCTCTCTCTCTCTCTCTCTCTTTTCCCCCATCCCTCCCTTGTGAAGACACAGCAAGCAGGCAACTGTCTATGTGCCAGGAGGAGAACGCTTACTAGGAACTAAATACTGAATCAGCTGGCACCTTGACAGTATCCAGAATTGTGAGAAAAATGAATATTTAAGTCACCCGGTCTATGGCATTTTGTTATGGCAGCCAATCCGACCCAAACAGCCCACAAATTACTCCCTTACTCCATATGCTTCTCATCACATGTTTTAATGTTCCAAGATCTAATAAATGCTGTTGCTTTATTTATGCTCTTCCGTCAAACTCAAATGCCCTCCTCTGTTTTGATCTTTTGTGATTGGACTTTTTAAAAAGTAATTTCAACTTTTATTTTAGAATTAGGTGTACATGTGCAGATTTGTTATATGAGAATGCTGCATGTTGCTGAGGTTTAAAATACGAATGATATCATCACCCAGGTAATGAGCACAGTATCCAATAGGTAGTTTTTCAGCCCTCCAGTTTTCCTCACACCTCTAGTAGTCTTCAGAGTACATTGTTCCTATCTTCATGTCCCTGGTTACTCAATGTTTAGCTCCAACTTGTAAGTGAGAACATGTGGTATTTGGTTTTTGTTTCTGCATTACTTTGCTTGGTATAATGGCCTCTATCTGCATCCATGTTGCAGCAAAGTACATGATTTTGTTGCTTTTTATTGCTGTGTAGTGTTCCATGGTGTATATGTACCACCTTTTCTTTATCCAGTCCACCCATGGTTAATTTCATGTCTTTGCTTTTGTGAGTGGTGCTGCAATTAACATATGAGTGCACGTGTCTTCTTGAAGGATTTATTTTGCTTTAGGTATATACCCAGTAATGCAATTGCTGAGTCAAATGGTAATTCTGTTCTTAGTTCTTTGAGAAATCTTCAAACTGCTTTCCACAATGGCTAAATTAATTTACATTTCCACCAACACTGTGGAAAAAAGTATTCTCTTTTTCCCACAGCCTCATCAGCATCTATTTATTGTCTTCTTAATAAAAGCCATTCTGACTTGTGTGAGATGGTATGACATTGTGGTTTTGATTTGCATTTTTTGATGATTAGTGATGTTGAGCATTTTTTCATATGTCTGTTGGCCACCATGTACATGTCTTATTTTGAGAAACACCTGCTCATGTCCTTTGCCACTTCTTAATAATTTTTTTGTCTGCTGAGTTGTTTATGTTGCTCATGGTTTGTGAGTATCATATTTTCTCCCATTATTAGGTCACCTTCTTACTATGTTGATAGTTTATAGTTTATTTTGATGTGCGAATTTTCTTTACTTTAATCAAGTCCCATTTTTCAGTTTTTGGTTTTGTCACCATTGCTTTTGGTAACTTAGTCATAAATTATTTGTCAAGGCTGATGTCTAGAATGATATTTCCTAGATTTTCTTTTAGGATTTTTAGAGTTTGAGGTCTTATATTAATGTTTTTAATTCTTGAGTTAATTTTTGTATATTATGTGTATATTTGGTAATATAAAAATATTTAATAATATTCAAATATAACAATAATATACAAAATTTAAATATACAAACAGTACACAAAATAATATTTAGTAGTATATAGTATAATAACACTACAGTACTACACAGTAGTGTGTAGTATATAGTGTATTAGTGGTAGTATATATTATAATAAAACTATAATAGTTTATGTAGTATATAGTAAATAGTTCAGTATTTCTATATTTTGTATAATTTTGTATATTTTTGAGAAAGATGGGGTTCTAAATTTATTCTTCTGCATATGTCTAGCCAGTTATCACAGCAGCATTTATTGAATAGGGAGTCCTTTCTCCATTGTTTATTTTTGCCAACGTTGTGGAAAGATTAGATGGTTGTAGATGTTCAGTTTTATTTCTGCTTTTTCTAGTCTGTTCCATTGTTTTATGTGTCTGTTTTTGTACCAGTACCATGCTGTACTCATTAGAGTAGCCTTATAGTATAATTTGAAGTCAGATAAGGTGATGTCACTAGCTTTGTTCTCTTTGCATAGGATTGCTTTGGTTAGTTGGCTCTTTTTTGCTTTCCTGTGAATTTTAGAACAGATTTTTTTAATTCTGTGAAAAATGGCATTGGCGGTTTTGTATGAGTAGCATGAAATCTTTAGAATGCTTTGGGCAATATGACCATTTTAATGATGTTGACTTTTCCAGTCTATGATTATGGAATGTTTTTCTGTTTGTTTATGTCATCTGTGATTTCTTTCAGAAGAACTTTATAATTAATTCTCCTTCTAGATATCTTTCACCTCCTTGATTAAATGTATTCCTAGATACTTTTTTGTGTGTTTCAATGTCCTCCTCTGATTCAATTTATTCCAGTGCTGTATATCTATCAGTTCATTTCGCACTGTTATGATAAAATACCACAGACTGAGTAATTTATAAAAAGTAGAATTGTATTGGCTTAGAGTTCTGGATGCTAAGGAAACCAAGGTCAAGTTTCCAGCATGTTCTGATGCCTCCCTTTTTGCTTCATTATCCCATAGGAGAGGTGTGTGTGTGTGTGTGTGTGTGTGTGTGTGTGTGTGTGTGTGTGTGTATGTGTGTGTGTGTGTGTGAGAGAGAGAGAGAGAGAGAGAGAGACTGCCCTGCCTCATGAATGTATTAATGTTGATATCATGTCAATGGGTTACTTAACAGTCCCACTTCTTAATACCATCAGAATAACAAACTTCAATATGAGTTTTGTAAGGGATATTCAAGCCGTAGCAACATCTTTAATCCTACCTCCAATATTGCCACCTCCTCTATAAAGCTTTTTTAGTATTCAAAATAATAAATTATTTTACTCTTGAAATTCCTTTAATGGTTCATTTTTCTAGAATAACACTCAATTTATTCTGCTTTATAATATATCCAAGATGTTTTAAAGAAGTCTAACAGCCCTATAAACTCTAAATACTTTAAAGGCAGAATGTTTTTTTCCTGGTTCCTCATGACTTTTAGCATAGAACATACTTACAAAAGGTAGACATAAATGTAGAATTGACCAGATCCTTTCTTCTCTAAATTCGGAGTTTAATATAATTTGACTGTGTACTTTGTTTAACTTTGCTTTCTTTGTCCAGCATAGAAGTTATGGTCCTCAATGAGAAAGCCCCATAGAGCTCAAACCCTGATCGCTTTCTGAGGAAAGACTCCTATTCATGGCTATATGAATACATACAGGTTGGTGTCATGAGTATACATCCTATGTAGTTGCATAAGGCACCCATACACAGAAGGACTCTAGGGTTGCTTTAAACCACTGCTGTCAGTATTTTGGAATTCTTAATAACTTTATCTTTGAAATATATTCAAAGTTTGTAAGTGAAGACCAATAGCACAATAGTGCATGTGTGTGAGCAGAGAAAATGTGCACAATATGAATGCCTACCATTTCTTGCTACCCAATTTGCATACAGCTCTTGTGAGGTTGATGGACTCATGAGATGTAGGAGGTCAGTAAGACTCAAAGCAAATACAAGGTACATGCATTAACATTACTATGACTGAGTAAGCCTGGCCACTGAGAGGCCTTACAGATCATACTTTGTTTTTGTACCAGAACTTGCTTCAAAGGCAGGAAGAAGGCAATGATGTTCTAAGAAACAAGAACAACCAATTTAAAAAAAAAAACTGTCATATTCTTTCTTATTTGTGTTACTTTCTTTTATTAGCCAACCACTTTCCCTGGAAATGATGACACAGAATGAAAGAGAAAGATAGAGCAAGTCATATAGCCATATAGTTTCAGTCCCTACTTAATCAATAGGGAGTCAAAAGCAGAGATTGTTGGTAGAATGTGTGCTTTGTCATGCCGTGTAATAAAGACAGTTGAGTTAGTTTTGTGCAGCACTTCCACGGCTTTGGAATAAACGATATGTATGTGCATGTACAAGCTATGAAAGAATTGTATAATATAGGTGATTTCACACGTGAGTTATATTTAAATTTAAATGTTTATATTTGAATTTAAATCTGGCATTGCATAATACAGAGATGAATTGTAAATTTTATGCTAATATTTAAAATTTTAATTTGTATTTACTTATAACAACAATAAAAAACAAATAATAGAGACACCATTACACACCTAGAGAGAGAAATTGCAGAAAAAGAAAAAGAAAAAGGTTTTATGTTTTAATTATTTTAATGGTACCTTTTTCTGCAGTTTGAACAAGGAGCACCGCATTTTCGTTTTGCACTGGGATCTGCAAATTATATAGCCAGAGAAAATGCCCTTTGATTTTTGGCTACATGGCTGCAACTGCTATTTGGTGAATTGGCTCCTTATATTTGCAGGCTACTCAATTTTTCTTTTCTCAAAAAGAAAACCAATAAACCAAGTCTGTATTTCTGGTAGAATGTTTTCCAGCTTCCTCTAGAGGTGAAGCGATGTTTGAAGCTAGGTCAGATGTTTTGTCCTTTTATTTTAACTCAGGGCTACCATATTTGAGTTAGCTTGTGGCAATCCTTTTTACAGACCATCTAATCAGGTTAATAGAATAAGTTTTTTACTTAGCTGGATCTGAATGTGAATTCTGACTCCACTCTCTATTTGCAGGGTTATCTTGAGCAAGTTACCTATCCTCTTTAATTCAGTTTGCCAAGCGCCACCCTCAAAGACTCTGATTTAATAGTTCTGATATCTGGGCCTAGCAGTGTGACTTTGTAATCAATTGCCTAAGTGACTTATATGTAAATAGTATGCATACTGCTACTTGGGATTTCCTAGATGGAATAATTTTTAATTTGGCTTCTTATCCTATGAGTTCATGAGTCTATGAAGTACACAGGCTCCTAAGGTCCTTGCTGTGTATATGCCTTAGAATGAGATATTTTCTGTTTCCTACAAAAAGGCCAAATTCCTCATTAAGCCATGTTCCTTAACAGCATGGTATGCTGGAAGAAGCAAGTCTTTCTTAACCTGATCTAAAAAAACAAACAAAATATGATATTATTATAAGGTTATAGATTTTTCTCATGGTAGAAAGTAACACTCTAGAATTCTGGTACATAGAACTATAGAAATAAAGTGTATGTGGATGTGTGACCTAAGGAAGGCATCCTTCCAAACATAGTTGCTCATATATTGACAATATATTGGCCCCTATTTTTCTATATAAGGTTAGTGGAATTACTGTGAATATGTGTAAAGTACAGAATATTGATTTATATAGGCAATTAGAGTCTATTTATATATAATCCATTTGGTCTGTCAGTTACAATTTAAAATGAATACAAAACATGTCTTAATGAGAATTAATCAAATATTTATTTCCCTGAAAAAGCTAGCCTTACAATTACAGAAAAGGCTTTGTGGAGTGGGGGAAAGAATGGAGAAGACTTTTGAAAAGAGGTGAGTTGCACGTTGGGGTAAAGAAGGTATCAGGGTAAGCTGGCTGAGGGACGGGAAACTGAATTCAGAAAGTCAAAGAAAAACCTGAGGAGATCTGAGGTAAGACAGGAATACAAAAAGTTAAGTGAGAATATTCCATTACAATTTCAGCAAATGTGTTTGCAACAGAAAGCCTGAGAGTGCCCCTCTTAGCCCTCCTACCATGGCTTACTGATACCTAGATTGCTTCACTAATTAAGAAGATTACAAGAATATATAGAGTACCTGACTGTGCCTGTTCTTGCACTCTAATATTCCCACCTTCATTATTATGGCCCCAAATAGTTCATTATTAATAATTAACATTTATTCCCCACTTTCTAATTCTAAGTCTTGCCAGGAGGTCGGTGAAGTTTAGTTTCAGTATTAAATAATTTTGCCAATTTGTCCTGCTCTGCTTGCTGCTTTGCAGATTTCCCAGCTATTTCACCTTTCCTGAAGCTACACTCCTATGGTGAGGTAATCAGACCCACTCACAAATCAATAGATCAGCATGTCAGGCAACTAGAAATCAATGGGATTTTTTCTTGTATGTGACTGCACATTCCCTGTGTGGTTGTTCAATAGGACAATGTACTGGGTGTTTTCCTGATATACTTCCGTCCCAAAAATCAGATGGATGGGTCATATATACAAAAGGGAGCAAATATTTGGATATTGCCTAGTCTGTGTGTGTTATTTTATATTAACCACTTTGTGAACATGTATTTTCTTTCTCATAATCTAATTATAAACCTTCTCATTTAAAATATCGCATGAGAGCAAGTTATTATGCTAATACACTCAGGGAAATAACTCAGAATCACTGAAACTAATCCTTGTCCAAGTTTCTAATTGAGAGACTCTTTAAAGTGACCAGGAAAAATGCCGTGTTTTATAAACTGGTGAGCATGGTTTCAGATGAAGAAACATTTCCTTCAAATCAAATTTTAAAGCTAAGTATGCCAAATGCACTTTTAAAAAGAATTTTGCATTAATGTAGTTATTGAAAGGAGCTTTTGATTTCTTGAAATAATTTTTGTTGTTTTTCTGAAATATTTAGTTTAGAAACCTGAAGAACTTTGAAATATTTGGTGGTAATATGAACACAAGAGTTTTTAATGAATCTTAAATATTTGAAGATGAAAGGCTGACCATACTGGAAAGTTGTAGTATATTTGTAACTTATATGCAGGTATGGAGTTGTGGTAGAAGAGAATGATACTAGTGTTGGCTTCAGTGATGTGTCCTTCCTCTGACTAGCCCTCATTTCCCCACACAACTTTTCTGGATACAGAAAAGGAAAGAAGGTGAGACATAACTTACTGATGCATGGCACTATTCTGGCCTCTTTACAAGTACTTAATCATTTGGCTACTTTATCTTTCCTGCTGGACTCCTTTCTGGTATATCTGTGTTGGAAAGCCTTGGAAATTTAAAAATATTTATTGAATGAGAAGATGAAAATAATATTTTTACCTTGTTTTACTTTTTAAGAGTCATAAGAAATTTGTTTTTATTATAAAGTACAGTAATTAGGCTACTGAATTTTTCTTCCTATCTTCATTTCTCTTTCTCACACTCACTTGCTCACTCTCATTCTTTTTTCCCTTTTCCTGAAGACATATCTATGCACCATCATCACATGACAATCACAAAGGAAAATAGGCAAGAAATCGGAAGTGGCTTCAAACTGACAGAGTTCCTCTCAAACATGACGTCGTTTTCCTATGAGAACATCATTCTTAAGACATTTTTTGATATAAAAGTGTTATCTACAGTATACAGCCAAACTTCCAACACAGTACAGAAAGAACTTGGTGCTGATCATTAGGGACAAGTTAGGGATAAAAACTCATGCTGAAAAACGTGTCCAGATTTCCAGTGTGGGGGAAAGATATCTTGCAATTGTCTCTTTTTCTTAGCAAGAAGAAAGATTCTAAGATTTTTGTGACTATGGTGTATAATTTTAAATAGAATTTCTAGCTTCTTTTTTTGATATCTATATTCCTATTTCCTTTTCCCCCCTCTGTGTTGACTTTATTTCTGTTTCAACGATTTAAACAAGAACAAGGAAGGGAAACAGGGCTTCCCTCTCTGTTATTTATTTCTCCCTT
>PVKP010003535.1:0-107635 GCA_004027715.1 Plecturocebus donacophilus | reverse complement strand
TTCTCTCTGCCTTCATCTCCAACTGTCTCAACTCAACAGGACTAATTCCTACTAGTCCTGGGTGACCTAGTTCACATGTAGCCTCATTTAATCTACAACAAAAACTTACCAGATACCAGCCATGTAGCAGGAGCTGAACTTCTCCGTAAAACCTTCCTAGATCTTCCTACTGAAAGCAATTTCTCTCTCCTCTGAGTTTTCAGATTAACTCATTGAACTTGTTTTACACTTCTTATTAGAGTTGGCCATACACCTGTATACTCTGTATTATTTGAAGATAGAGGTTGTGTGTTACTTATCTTTGTGTTAACAATGCAGTCTATCACAGCAACTTAAACATAATAGTTGTTAATATTTTTAATGAACCAAATGAAGGATAGCTGTTTCCCTCCAAATCCAATTAGAATACTACCTGTCATTAAGTGTAGTATAAATTGCTTATTTTTTTAAAAAAATAATAACCTGATAAAACAATTATCTTTACTATAATTAGCAAATGATACAAAAAATAGAAGACAAAAAGAACATTGATATTTCTTAGGATTATTCTTTTCATAATTCTTTGGCCTTTCCTCATGTTCACAAGAATCAGAGAAAACAGACAGACACTGTATTCTCTAGACAGAGCTGGAAGAGAACTTAAAAGATCAAGCTCTTATTTTACACAGTAGAAAACTGAGAGGTTAAGAGGGTGCCCTAAATCTTATGTTAATTGAGCTGGACTAAAATCCAAGTCTTCCCAACTCTCCATCTGTGGCTCAGCCTTTCTTTAATTCAATACTATGAGGTCTAGATGTAAAGCAAGAACAGAAGAACAGAGTCTGGTTGAGTGAGCCTGGATGGTTGGCTAGCATCACTGAAGAGGCTAGTCATCTCCTCCCCCAAGAATAGGGAGCTGTTGTGAAGATCACCTCTCCATTCAGCAAGCTCTTCCTGTGTGTCGATGGTAGAATACGGCAGCCACTCCTGCCTCACCAGCTGGTTACTTGAAGGCCCAGAGACTTCAGAAGGAACCAGTGATGAAACAAGGGGAAGGGCATAGTTGGAAATAAAAGCATTGCATGTGATTTCATTTCTGTCAAAACCACATTCAGGACACTGCAAAACCCCTGACTGCTTTCAGTGCCTCAGTATCCCCATTTGTGAAAATAATATTGAAGATGCCAGTGACTCTGAAAACAGAAATGGAATTCACATCAACTGGCCACCAAGTCAAACAGGTTTTGGATGCAAATAGAAACAAAAAGCTGGGGGAAGTATGAAGAGGTTTAAGTATAAAAGAAAAACAAAATGAAAAAGATAATCCTTTTAAGAAGTTGATTTTTTTTCTTAGTCATTCCCAAAGTAAGAGGGCCAGGGTGATACTGCCAATGCTTAACTCCAAAATAGATAAAAGGTTAAAAAAAAAAAAAAAAAAAGAAGGCAGCTCTATTGGGGGAAAAAGTCCTGAAATAACCCATCACTGATGTTCAAAAGTCACAAGGTCATCATTCATCTTTATAAAAAGAGACATGGAACAAAGACAAACAAGGTAAAGGGCTTACTTTTTACATAATGCCAGGACAGGTAAAAGAAATAGCTATACTTCCTCAGGCCTTGAGCATGACAGAAAAATTTAAAGCTTTAGGAAATATCCTATGAAATGCTGTATTTCTGGTTTCAACAAATGCTTGGAGACATCATGAAAGTCCTTTTGATATGGACAGAAAGTTTTGTTCATCATTTCTTTTAAATTCTTAAACATATATATATATTTTCAAAATCCTACAGTCTAGTCTCTGTGTTGACCTAACATCAGTCAGAGGCAAGCAAACCACAACTTTAGAGGCTTACATCTAATAGTATTACCCTAGACTTTAACGCTTATTAACTTCAACCCAGAGCAATACATTACTCTAACAAGAGTTAACATTACCGATTCCACAAGCCCACCATTTGGCACTTCAATATAATTGTCTTTGTAGTGTTCTTTTGAATCTGCCTGTGCACACACACAGACACACCTTCTTACAAATGTGGAGTGGAAGGAAAAATTTCTGTGTTCATCTAGCGAAAACTTTACACAGACATACCACACATTGCAGAGATAAATGTGTAAGAAATCAGGGTCATAGACTAGTCTATAGCAAGAATAACATTTTCTCAAAAGCTCCTGTTTATCTAAAAATATATGCAAATTTGAAGTTGTATACCATTATATATATATATATATATATAGGTTTCTTTTAATATTAAAATAATATTTTTCCCAAAATATCCTAATAGGATGGCAACCTCCAGTATAGTAAAACATACAAAGAAAATCTACAACACTGTTAGTCTAGAATTCTGCTATTTTAAGGCAAAATTGTTTTGTTTTCTCTTTTGAATTATTCACATCTCCATACCAGTTACACACTGCACTTTGTAAAAGTGTAATGCTAAGAAATCTTATAATTTTTTATTGATAAAGTCCCAGAAAAGTCCACATAAAATAGTTTTAATTATTTTGCTGATTCAACCAAGATTTTCTGGAATAATTCCAGTTTCATTCTTTTCAATAAATATGAATTTCTATTGCATTTATAGTAAATTGTCCAACACATACATTCATAAAGGTGATTAAAGTCTATTGTAGAAAGCAGTTCCCTGCAGCATTAGGTGTAATGGTGAACAACTAAAACAAGTTAAATGCCCCTCAGTAAGGGAATAGTTTGAGAAATTTTGATACATTTATATAATGTAACACAAAGCAGAATCAGTTAGATCTCTATGTACTGAAAAATATCAAGTAGAACAGATGTTTAGTACACTCTAATTTGTGTCACACTTATAAAAACTCTACCATATATTTTGTATAGGGCTGGAACATTTCTGGCAAGATATACCAGAAACAAACAAACCAATTGCCTCTGGGGTTAGAGTAGAGGGTTAAGGAGAGATAGGGACTTTTACTTGTCACTCGTATTCTAATCCCCAGTGTATCTGTCCCACTTTGATGAATTAAACTCTTTCCTTAATTCTTCCACTCCTCATTGCTTTCCACCCAGTTTGAGATCCTATATTGTCATAACTCTTACAGTGCTGGCCATAAGATATGAGCTTTTGTGAGACTGAAATGAGATGTTTGGGGAAAAAAAAATAAATGTCACAGAACTTCACTAGCTATGGGGTTGACTGCTGAGGGTTGCAGCCAATAGGTCAACGGTAGCATTAAGATGGATGAAGTATTCCAGTCACCCAAAATATCAAGAAAGTCCTAAATAGCAGTGGGCATAGGCACTGCCAGGTGGAAGTGACACAGGAAATCAAGCATATGGGAGCATCGTCATTTCAAGGAGTCCAATGTTTTCCTCGGTTAGTTGCAGCCTTACCCGGTATTTATTTTCCCTTCTTCCTTTAACAGAATCCAAATTGTGTTTGGGGCTACAAAATGCCCAGGTAAAAACACTTCCTTAGATGCTCTTGATTTTAGAGGTGGCCACATTACTTAGTATTGGCCAGCAGGATGAAAGCATAAGCTTTTTGGGTGATACTTTCTGAAAATTATTCTTTCTTAATGAAATAAAAAGGGAAAGCATTAGCTAGCTTGTGTCCTTTGCCCTTTGCATTTTAACCTGCCTGGAAATAGATGTGAGGCCTGGGAGTGGACAAGTCACCTTGTAACCATAAAGATGAAAATCACACAATGAGATGGCCGAACAAGAAACCAAGAAAACCCAGGTCCTTGAGGAACTCCTAAGGCATCTTCTGAAGTCATAGACAGACACTCTCTCTGGAGCACCTGTTATATGAGAAAAATGGCCTTCTGCTTGGCTAAGCTGGTGTAACCAGGCTTCTATGGACAACGGTAATCCTAACCAATTCTGAATGCCAGCCATGGTTTGGGATAGAGAAAATGAGGAGCTGTCAAGATTCCGGAGGGGTAATGAGGGCTCTAGACAAGAGAGCTATAGTCCTATAGAGTGGAAGAGTTTGGAAAATGAATGAGGAAACTCCTGCCAGTGCCAGGCAATGACCTGGGTAAACAGAGGGACTGTACATTGGCCTGTGCTCAGGTGCCCAGGATTGGTCTGATTGTATAGCAGGCTCATGCAGGAAACATCAGGGTGACTTCTGACTATGATATAAAAATGTGGTAGGAAGGACATTCCACACTTCCCAAAATCAGCCACTTTTAGGTCAAGGGCTCTGCTAGGTCATGTTGAAGAAATCTGTGCACCATCTCCTTTCTCTACCAAGGCTCTAACCCCAGCTGCAGGCCTCATGTGTATGCAGCTGCCCATGGGTGTCAGTAGTTGTTTGACTTAGCAGAGCCAAGAGTCCCAGGTTGGGAGTGGAGAGAAAAAAGGAAGAGCTGCGTTCCAGTCAACGTGCTCCGACAAGGACCTGCCCTCTCCTGCTCACTTTTTAAAAAGGATCCATAGTCAAGGAAAGGTGAGTGAAAAGGATAAATCAGTGTTAACTCAAAGAATTTCTTTTTTATTTTTTTAAAACATACTCAGAAGAATGCATTATCTGTTAGTAAGTAGTGTAAGTAATTATCTTTCGCGTGGAACCGGTATATTTTAGGCAATCCCACTGAAATGGCGTAAACAACATTTCCTGTGTCAAAAGCAGAGATCCAAGTCTGTTTTAGAATGGTCCTAATCTCCATCTCTTATAATTTCCACCAATAACTTGTCTTTTTATATATGCTGGCATCTGTGTGAAAGACAGCATCCCACATTGACCAAGTCTCCATCTGGTGACAGACGGGGGAACAGGAACGTAGACTGTCACTTTATGCAGATGGATTTCTATTAATACAAACAAGTGACCCTAAAAGAGAAATTGGCTAGCTCCAGCATAACTTTAAGAAGATTGTTCTGAATTTCCTGAAAACAGGTTATTTCTAAATACATGGTGTTGCCTTTCAAACACAGATCAGGCATTTTGTCCTTCTCAGAGCTGGTTTTTTCCTAGTGGGCTCGCTGTTCTGAGCCTGTGTGTTTGGAGGAGAATGGGCAGGAGAGGCAAGGAAGTGGTTGCCAGGAGGGCAAGAGGTGTCATGTGGGAAGAACCCCAAGTTTTCCTGGTGTCTGTTCCAGGACCCATGTGTTATGAATCCTGGAGAGTGCAGAGCATGGTGGGGGAGAGAGGAGAAGAGAGGGGAAAGGAAATGGGTTAACCCACGACGGCTCCTGGCCTCTTATTTCTTGCATCACTGTGAGCATATGTAGCTTTTAAATATCTTCGAGTACTTCCATCAGGTAAATGTACTTCCTGAACTTATATAAGTGATCCCTTAGAGGATCACTAGAATGGCTTTAGCTGGCTGCTGCCTCATCCTCAGTGGCCAGCCATGACCAGGAGGGCTCCACCTGGGCTATGGAGAGACTCACCAGAGGGACGATTTTGAATCATGAATAACCCAGAAGCCCCTCAGAGATGGAGCTGTGGTGTATCCATGAAACAAAATATTTTGCCATGATTCAAGAGCGCAATTTGTAACAGTGTTTTTAAACTCCAGTGATTTCAACACCACTTCCGGCTTTTTGCCCGGTTGGTGTCCAGCTCTACTATCATGTGCTGAATATTTTTCTTTAAGTAAAACTTTTTTTTTTCGAGATGGGGTCTCACTCTGTTGCCCAGGCTGAAGTGCAGTGGTGTGATCTTGGCTCCACCTTGGGGTTGAAGCGATTCTCCTGCCTCAGCCTCCCGAGTAGGTGGGACTACAGGCGTGTGCCACCATGCCTGGCTAATTTTTGTACTTTTAGTAGAGATGGGGGTTTCACCATGTTGGCCAGGCTGGTCTCAAACTCCTGACCTCATGATCCACCTGCCTCACCCTCCCAAAGTGCTGGGATTACAGACATGAGCCACTGTGCCTGGCTGGACTTGGTTTTTAAACAATAGAGGCCCACATTATCCTTGTCCTAAGTGATGATATATGTATGCCACCATGAGTTTGAGATGCTAACTGTATTTTTTCAATACACATTAACATAAGTAGATAACTACCAAAATTTAAAATGTTTAAGTGTTAGCTAAGATCGTCCTGAGTATCCCCAGTGGTACACTTTGCATCCTCTGGAGAAACTGTGCTTTAAAAGAGTATTTGGTATCCCTGGGGAAAAGGCTATGCTCTCATATGAAAAAAAGAAGGCTCAGAATGTAGTTTAATCACAATTTTGTGGAAATGATATCTCTCTGTGTGTGTGTGTGTGTGTGTGTGTGTGTGTGTGTGTGTGTGACCTTGCTCCAGAAACTCCAGTCTGGTTTGATCATCTTAAACAATGGCCTCCCATAAACTTTGAGTCCAAACCCTTTTCCCTTATTTTAGAGTACATAAGACCCTGCATCTGACCTCTTCAATTCTAACCAATTTTTCAGTGACTCTGATGCATGTAAATATTAATAAAAGTTATGCACTTTTTTCCTTGTGGAAAAAATGCATATACCAGAAAATTCACCTTTTTAAAGTATAAAATTAAGTGTTTTTAGTGTATTTACAGAGTTGCACCACCATCAACAATACCTAATTTTCATCAACCCCAAAACAATCTCTGTATACCTTCTCAGAAATTCCCTGTTCCTTCATAAATCTAGCTCCTAGCAATCATTTATCTACTTTCTGTCTCTAGAATTTGCCTATTCTGGCATTTCACATAGAAAAAAATCATACAACATATGACCTTTTGTGACTGGCTTCTTTCCTGCAGCATGTTTTCAAGGTTTATCTACATTGTGGCATTTCAGTCTTTTGTGCTGTAAAATAATACTTGATTACCTCATATACCACGTTTTGTTTATCTCTTCATCAGTTGATAGTTATTTTTGCTATTCTACTGACTATTATAAATAATCCTGTTATGAACATTCATGTACGAGTTTTTACATGGATGTATGCTTTCAGTTTTCTTGGGTATATACCCAGCAGTGGAATTGCTGAATCATATAATAACTCTATGTTAAATTTAATGAACTTTGTTAAGTTTAAGGAGTATAAGGAACTGCATAACTGTGTTCCAAAGCCACTACACCATTTTACAATCCTACCAGCAGTGCGTTAGGATTCCAATTTCTCCATCCTTTCTAACATCTGTTATTGTCATTTTGATTTTAGCCATCCTAGTGGACAGAAGTGACATCTCATTGTGGTTTTGATTTACATTTCCCTGATAACTAATGAGTTCCTTTTCATATGTTTATTAGCCATTTGTATATATTCTGGGGACAAATGTCTATTCAGATCCTTTGCCTATTTTTCAATTAGGTAATTTGTCTTTTTATTATTGAGTTGTAAGAGTTCTTTGTATATTCTAGATTCACATCTCTTATCAGATATATGATTTGCAAGTACTTTCTTCTATTTTGTAAGCTGTTTCTTCACTTTCTTGATAGCATCCTTTGATGTGCAAACATTTTTAATTTTTATTAAGTCCAGTTGTATTTTCTTTTGTTGCTTGTGGTTTGAGTGTCATATCTAAGAATCTATTGCCTAACAAAGGTCATGAAGAGTTATGCCTGTTTTCTTCATGCAATTTTAGAGTTTTAGCTCTTATAATTAGTTCTGTGATCCATTTTGAGTTAATTTTTGCACATTATTAGAAGCAGAGGTCCCACAACATTCTTTTCATGTGGCTCTTCAGTTATCTAAGCACCGCAGCTAAAAAGATTGTCCTTTTTCCATTGAATGGTCTTGGGACCGTTGTTGACAATTGGTTGAACATACATGTAAGGATTTATAACTCTGTACTCTCAATTCTATCCCACTGATTTATAGGTCCAGCATTCACTATCTTGAATATGGTAGCTTTGTAGCAAGTCCTGAAACTAGAAAGTGTGAGTTCTCTTTGTTCTTTTTCAAGATGGTTTGGCTATTCTAGCGCGCTTGAATTGCTAGTTTCTGCTCCCCAAAAGGCAGCCTGTATTCTTAGACAGATTACATTGAAACTGTAAATCAACTTGAGGGATATTACTATGTTCTATGAACATGGGGTGTCTTTTCATTTAGTTAGATCTTCCTTAATTTCTTTTACAATGCTTTATAGTTTTCAGTACATAAGTCTTATACTTCTTTTGTTAAATTTCTTCCTAAATATTTTATTCTTTTTGGTGCAATTGTAAATGGATTCAGATTGAGTTTTGCTTTTTTATCCTTATCTACATTTCTAAATTATTTATGATAAATACATAATGCTCTTACAATCAGAAAGAATATGACAAATAACCATTTCAGCCTCGTGAAGATTTGAGAATCCTAGATATGGATATTCTGAGGATTTGTTTTGTTTTAATGTCTGAATTTGACTTCTAGTTTGATTCAGGCAATTCATGAAGCCTCTAACGGAGCTTGAGAAGTTGGCCTCATTTCTCACTGCACGTTTAGCATATTGTAAAGATGTAAAGCACAAATTTATTACTTGGGACATCACAGATTTTAGGCGTATTGTTTAACAAAAATGAAAGACGTTTTGTTGGAAGTAAGATCAACAAATGTTCACTTCAAAACCTTGAGTCTATAAAGCAAGTCAAAATAAAGCACTTCATGGTCCTGTGGAGTAGAGGGGAAGGGAATGAGGGTTTAAAATGAAGGAAAAAAACACTTATTTGTATGATCCAAACTTTGAATGTAGTTAGCCCTGACAGAGAGCTTAGCTAGATCAGTCACCTATGCCTCTACCTTACTCCAGGCTGTAACTTATTTTTATCTTGAAGTTTATTACATTCTAGCTTTTAATCAGGTCTATTAGCTAAAGCACCAGGTTCACTGGAGATCTCTACTGGACACCTTGGCCCAAAACTTCCATTTACAGCTTGAACCTGTCCTTTACAGGTTATTTGTTTGATTGTTTATTTTAGACCCAACAGAACTTGCTTATGTTATTGACAGTGTTCATTTGTTACTGGTTCTTAGCTCTGTTAGTGAATACAGGACCTGTTTGGTTGTTGTGGCAGCTCCAGATAGTCAGGTCATTCATAACCGATCTAAAAGATCCCCTTGATCATAAAGGTAATCCCCTAGGGAAGGTTAATACTGCTACATCTAAAATCACAGCTCCTGGCAAGAAAAATTACACACCAAAAAAATTCTGCAAGGAGAACAAGTGCCCAGCTGCAAAGGTCACTCAGATGAGCTCTTGGCAAAATATTGATTTTACAACTTAGGGCTCTTAGCCCTTAACTAAAGAAAGTATACACTGAAACTCAAAATGCATATGATAGTATGTATGTGTGTGTATATATATATATATGTAGTTTTCTGGCATCATTCATGTTTCCCAGTAAGCCCATGTCATGGATTGAGAAAGAAATACGTGAGAATTCCCACTCAGAAAGTACTCATGAATATAAGCATTCTATGGATTTTATTTTAGAAACAAATCTGTGGTCTTCAGTCTCAGAGAAACAAGAGAGGATAGTTCACAAAGCTATTAGAATCCCTTTAAAAACTGCTAGCTTTTCAAACAAAACCCGAGTCAATTGAATTCCTTCTCCCAAAATCCAGACTTCAAAAGTCTTATATAGTAACTTCCCTACCCAATTCTTTCACCATGTAAAGCATTGAAAAAATGGCTAGGAATGTGGTCAGCCCCATAGCATCTTTCAGAGTAGACAAGGCTTCCCAGGGATACCCCTCTTTACAAAAGACATATAACTTCTTTTCACAACCAGAACCTGAACAGAATTTGGCAGCCCTCCAAGGACTAGCAGAATTCACATTCCAATAAGGCTAGGTTCACTTCCCAAGAAAACTGAGTCGAGGAGCCAGGTAAGAAAGAGGTTAAAGTCTTCTATTTCTTGAGAAGGGGGAAAAGGCTATCACACAGCTGGAAAGAGAACTGAATAAAAGGGTCAAGGCTTTCACCGAGATTCTGCTCATGAAGTAGAATCTTGTGTGATAGCATTTTCATCAGTACTCTGCAGCAAATTGCTCATCTGCTCACCTCTCCCCCAGAAGCTTAACCCCAACCCTCAGCCAATCTCTTTCTCAGCAGTCACAGAACAGTAGCCTGTTCCTCATCTGATTCACCTGCCTTGCAAGCCTCTTCCTTCTCAGATGCACTGATAGGGCCCCAAAATCCTCCCATCACTGCTGAGCTTGGCCCTGATAAATTAGACCTGACCAGCTTCAGGTCAGCAATCATAGTCATTTAAGGCCATGTCCTCAAAGAGAAATATTGCCTTTCTTTCTGACACTGGGAGTGTCTAAGAATGTGTCTATAAAATCATCCTTTCCTTAAACGAGGCAAAGGAGGAGAGCAAATACAAACATTCTGACTGCATGATATTCCTCTCTACTTTAACATCACCCATTTACAGAATGCTCAGTGTTTCAGAAAATTCTTCTTTATCCCAGTTTTTGGTTCCTCTTTATATTCTTCTCAAGCTTCAAGGCAGAGGAATTCTGTAGAAGCAAAGGCTCTGGCTGGGTTGATTTTTACTGTCATTAGAGGATCGGCTTGTGGAATATCAGTGAACAAGATATCTTTCATTCAGATAGCAAGAATGTACTCCCCCTAATTCTTACCCAGCTTTCTGATGGGACCAGCCCAGTCTATCGGCGCATATAAATCCTACTACTAAGAGGCGCACAGATTCCCTTAATGTTTGGAATCACTTTGACAGTTTTCAGCATATGTTAGCTTACTGAACACTTGGAGGAACACTGAATGACAGGTTTGGCAATGGTTCTGTTAAGATTTTATCCACAAAAAAATAAGAACAGGAAGATTTATCCCTATCTGTCATTTTACCATGGGTGTCTGCATGAATCAATAAGGACAAAATGAGTATCAGGATGACTTGCCAATGGTATTTTGAGTGAGTTTATTACGAACTTTGCTTACACCTCTAACCAAGAAGCAATACTACTGACTATTAAGTAATCTTCACTTTGAGTTTTTCTGTTCTTGAAATGGATTTTTTTTTTTAATACAGGATCTTCCTCTGTAACCCAGGTTAGACAGGAGAGCAGTGGCACAATCTCAACTCACTACAACTTCTGCCTCCTGGGCTCAGGTGATACTCCCACCTCAGCCTCCCAAGTAGCTGGAACTACAGGTGCACACCACCATGCCTGGCTAATTTTTGCAGAAAGAGGGTTTTGCCATGTTGTCCAGGCTGGTCTTGAACTTCTGGGCTCAAGTGATCCTCCCACCTTGGCCTCCCAAAGTGCTAGGATTACAGGTGTGAGCCACCATGATCAGCCTTACAATGGATGTTTTAAACTGGGTTGAAATACATTAGTTCCCCTCTTAAACCTACCCTGACCACAGTGTCAGGCACTTACCTATAACTTTAAAATGTTAACTGAGTGAATCAAAGATGAATGAATGAATGTGTGTGTGGAATACAAATGGAAAAATATTCATGGTATAATGCTAAGTAAAAATGTAGAATATAAAATTATAGCTATGAGTTAATCATTCCACAAATGTATACATAGAACATCGCAATGTATACAATAAATATGTACAATGAAACAAGAAAATAAAATAAAATTATAGCTACAATATTCCTGACAATGTATAAAAGTTAAATACACGTAAGGGCAACCCTAAAACATAACATGGACAAATGAAAACAGTGATTTTGTTATGCAATCAGATCAAAAAATGTTTCATGTTATAATTAACATTCTTATTGCATCAAAATGATATTCTAAAAATGAATGAATCTGATCAAACATAAAACTACATATGGAGGATTATGAGATAAGAAAGCTAATAATATAACAAGAGATGATGAAAAGATTTAAAGTATGCTTTCAAGATATCAACCTCAATCGACCTAACCAAAATTTGTAAATAAACTGAAATCCATCTTGACTGTCCTCTTTGGATAAGCAGACCATTCTATATTTTATTTTAATAAAAACTTTTAATAAAAAAAAAAAGAAAAATATAGGCAAGGTTAAAAAGAAAAAAAACACTTCTATAAAACCATGGGCCGGGCGTGGTGGTTCACGCCTGTAATCCCAGTACTTTGGGAGGCCGAGGCGGGCAGATCATGAGGTCAAGAGATTGAGATCACCCTGGCCAACACAGTGAAACCTCATCTCTACTAAAAATACAAAAATTAGCTGGGCCTGGTGGCGCACGCCTGTAGTCCTAGATACTTGGGAGGCTGAGACAGAAGAATCGCTTCAACTTGGGAGGCAGAGGTTGCAGTGAGCTGAGATCGTGCCACTGCACTCCAGCCTGGGCAACAGAGCAAGACTCCATCTCAAAACAAACAAACAAACAACAACAAAAAAAACCAACTGTGTGATACAGATCTCAAGAGTAAGCATAAAGTTTAACTGTCAGGGCCACCAATAATGGGAAAGGTGAAGATGCTTCTGGTGTGACTTCTGCAACAAGGGTAATAAAAGTATCAGACTTTCTTTCCTTTTTTTTAAGTTCAGGGGTACAGGTACAAGTCTGTTACGTAGACAAACTTGTGTCACGGGGTTTTGTCGTACAGATTATTTCATTACCCAGGTATTAAGCCTAGTACCCATTAGTTACTGTTCCTGATCCTCTCCTTCCTCCTATTTTCCTCCCTCCAAAAGTCCCCAGTGTGTATTGTCCCCCTCTATGTGTCCATGTGTTCTCATCATTCAGCTCCCACTTATATAAGAACATGTGGTATTTGGTTTTCTGTTCTTGCATTAGTTTGCAAAGGATAATGGCCTCCAACTCCATCCACATCCCTGCAAAGGACATGATCTAGTTATTTTTTATGGCTGCATAGTATTCCATGGTATAATGGAATACTACACAGTCATAAAAAGGATAAGTTCACATTATTTACAGGGACATGGATGAAGATGGAAACCATCATTCCCAACAAACTAACACAGGAATAGAAAACCAAACATTGCCTGTTCTCACTCATAAGTGCGAGGTGAACAATGAGAACACACGGACACAGGAAGGGGCACATCACACACCAGGGCCTGTCAGGGGGTGGGGGAGCTAGGGGAGGGATAGCATTAGAACAAATACCTAATGTAGATGACTACTTGATGGGTGCAGCAAACCACCATGGCACATGTATACCTATGTAACAAACTGCATGTTCTGCACTTGTATCTTAAAACTTAAAGTATAATAATAAAAAATATTCCAGGTTTCTTTATCCAGTCTATCATTGGTGGGCATTTAGATTGATCCCATGTCTTTGCTATTGTGAAGAGTGCTGCAATGAACAGATACGTGCATGTGTCTTTATAACAGAATGATTTATGTTCCTTTGGGTGTATACACAGTAAAGGGATTGCTGAATCAAATGGTATTCCTGTCTCTAGGACTTTGAGGAATTGCCACACTGTGTTCCACAGCGGTTAAACTAATTTATACTCCCACAACAGTATATAAGCTTTCTTTTTTCTCTACAACCTTGCCAACATGTATTATTTTTTAACTTTTTATTAATAGCCATTCTGATCAGTGTGAAATGGTAACTCATTGTGGTTTTGATTTGCATTTCTCTAATGATCAGTGATACTGAACTTTTTTTCTTATGATTATTGGCTACATATGTCTTCTTTTGTGTCTGTTCATGTCCTTTGCCCACTTTTTAATAGGGTTTTTCTTTTCTTGTAAATGTGTTTGTTTCCTATAGATGCTGGATATTAGACCTATGTCAGCTGCATAGTCTGCAGAAATTTTCTTCCATATATATATATATATATATATATATATATATATAATTATGTATATATAATTGTGATGATATATATAAATATATATATATGTTTATATATATATATATAAATGTGACAGTACTCATTAAACTGCAGGGTCATTAAATTAGGGACATCACACTGGGCAAAGTATATAGGAAATCTCTATATTATGCCCATATATATATATATACATACACACATATATATACACACACACACACACATATATATATATTTTTGTGTGTGTGATGGAGTCTCACCCTGTCGCCTAGGCTGAAGTGCAGTCACGCGATCTTGGTTCACTGCAACCTTCACCTCCCAGGTTCAAGCGATTCTCCTGCCTCAGCCTCCCAAGTAGATGCAACTACAGGCATGTGCCACCACACCTGTTTTTGTGTTTTTAGTAGAGATGGGGTTTCATCATGTTAGCCAGGATGGTCTCAATCTCCTGACCTCATGATCCGCCCACCTCGGCCTCCCAAAGTGCTGGGATTACAGGCGTGAGCTACCGTGTCCAGCAGCCTATATTTTTATATATATTTATCTTTTTTTGCTTTTATTGGAATTTTATTGAGAAGAGTGTAGATTCTCATGCAGTTAGTTGTAAGGAATAATATAGAGATTCCTTGTATACTTTGCCTGGTTTTTCCCATTGGTAACAATGGCAAAACTTATATGATCTACTAATCTTATTGTGATTTCCCTAGTTACACTTGTGTGTGTTTATTAAGTTCTATATCATTTTATTGGTGGCTTCCAATTTTTACCAAATTATTTGCCATAATTTTTTCTTCAGATGTAGTTCAAAAGTGCAATCCACCCCACATTTAAACTGGAACATTATGCATCTGCCACAAATTAAATACTCATTGGTTTACTATTCTTCCTTTTAATGGTCTACATCAGCTTTCTTTTTAACATTATGAAAGACAAAGTTTCTTGGACTTAAACGAGCATGAGTCATTGCTGGGTTAATCTGTTCCATCTGGGTATAGATTCCAGATTTTTCATGGTTTATTTTTTCATTCAAAAAATATTTACAGTTGGTTACTGAGTCTTTTATAGTCTTTTAAGTAGTATCCTAGGAGCTTGGTGTACAGTGGGAAGCAACAAACATGACTGCTGCTCTCGGGAGACTTACAGTCTCCTAGACATACAAGATTGTGCAAACATCAACATAACTGTAGCAATCACGTAGGTGAATGTAACCTTCTGATAGATTTGCAGAAAGGGTGGTTATGTTTTTTAGAAGTTCAATGCAATTTCTTCATTTGCCTTACCAAATAAACCTTCACTTCACCTCCATTTACCTAAAGAAAAAGCATATTATAAATGAACTTAAAAAAGAAACCCTGAACTAATCTTCAGCTTCTGACACTCAAAGGGATTATGCAGCCAAGTATACATGAAGCAATCCAAGCTATTATCTTAAGAGAAGAGTCTCCTAACGTTTTCTTGCCCTTTAGCCTATAAACAGCCAAGCTTGAAAGACCTAGTTCACAGAGTTTTTCAAAGTAGAGAGAAGATCCTGTTTCTTCTATTTTTTTCCAACCAGGCCAAAATTAATGGGAGGAAGTGTGGGGGAAAAATCAGAAAACAAAACAAAAAGAATGGAGTTTTTGCCACACATCCAACTATAGTGTGAGTAAAATTTGCTATCTAGCTAATGTATGTTAACTCAATAAAAACTATATTCACCATAGGTGGTCTCCAAAATTAAAACAGAAAAATTTTAGCCTCAGGTTGACATATTCAGAATCGCAGAATATAGGCCGGGCACAGTGGCTCATGCCTATAATCCCAGGACTTTGGGAGGCCAAGGTGGCCAAATCACTTGAGATCAGGAGTTTAAGTCCAGCCAGGGCAACATAGTGAAACCTGTCTCCGAAAAATACAAAAATTAGCTGGGTGTGGTGGCACATGCCTGTAGTTTCAGCTACTTGGGAGGCTGAGGTAGGAGGATTGCTTGAACCCAGGAGGTGGAGGCTGCAGTGAGCTGAGATTGCACCACTGCACTCAGCCTGGGTGACACAGCAAGGCCCAGTCTAAAAAAAAAAAAAAGAATATATTTTGCAGCAGCTTACTCATTTGGGTCCACCTTTCTAAGAATCCTTTTTCTATCCAGGCTCCGCTTATTTTATGGTTGAAAGAGCCAGTGTGTTTCACTTGCCCTTCTCCAGTCCAAAACTCTCATTCACCCTTTGGGCAAGGTTTTCAACCAAATTCTTCTTCAAGTGCTTGAATTGATTCAGAGCTCCATTTTTAGTAAAATTTGGCTTTGCAAAGATACCCTGCTATCTCTGTTTTCCTATGTTCTTGAAATGGATATTTTAAACTGGGTTGAAAGACATTAGCTCCCCCCTCAAACCTACCCTGTTGTGCACAAATAGGATAACCCCCATCTGGGCTAGTATACAAGTCAGGATACTAAATTTGCACAACAGAATGTTGGCTTTGCCACCTGCACACCTGTTATGGAAAGCATATGGCTTTCTCTTTAATCAACAACACAAAACATAGACTCTTCAGGAACTCCATGGAATTTTCAGGCCTGCCTCTGATGCAGCCGTTGGCAAAAGCTTACTTGAAACATCTGATAGCTGAAGGAGAAACTATAAGACATGCTAACTACACATTCCTTTAGCGACCTAGGTGGAAATGTTTTCCTCTAAAGTGTAAATATTTCAAACACAATATATCTGGACACTGTCTATGATCTTCCATAGAAGGTCTCGCACTTACACGTATTATAATGGAGGTAAACGTGTATTTACTTATAGTTTATTTTGGCATCATTTGCAATTCTATGTCTGATGGTCATATCTGAACATCAGAGATGAAGGTACAGAAAGCTGGAACAAGCCCATGGCCATCATAGACGTATGGAACCCCCCCTAGAGCCCTCAATTGCCTCTCTCTCAACTTATCTCTTGTGAGAAATAAACTTCTAAATTATTCAAAACACTGTTATTTTGAGATGTGTTTGTTTATTAAATGCAATGAGATTGAATCCTGCCCAACAGTAATCTTAATAATCATTGTCTTGCTCACTCCTTCATGAAACAAATAATTTGTATCACCCCAAATACAATGCCAAATAGAAAGAAAATAAAATACAAAATATAAAAAATACATAAAATACTGTCCCTGCATTCAAGAAACAAGGAAATAATAGAAGAAAAATACAAGCCACATATGTAATTTCAAGGTTTCTAGTAGCCACATTTAACACAAAGCAAATGTAATAGGTAAGTTGATTTTAATTATATATTTTACTTAAACCAATATATAAAACATGATTAAATTAGTAGAAAAATAAGCTATTGAGGTATTTTGCATCATTTTTGGATGAGGTTTTTAAAATCCAGTGTGTGTCTTACACTTACAGCCCTTTAAATAGTACATTTCAAGTGCTCAAGGGTACACATGGCTAGCACCTCTAGCCACTGAATGCAACATTAGGCAGCCCAGGTCTAGGTGAGTACATGCATGTGCATATGTGCGTGTGTGTAAATACACAATAACAGACACCACAGTGAAGAAACATTTGCTGAATGATTTGGATAGTAAAGGATGCAACATTTGTTGCTGTCTGGAAATAAAGAGGAAAGGGTCATTGAGAAAGGAGGATTCGTCAGAATCTTAAAGAAAAACTTAAGATTCTCACCCATTTTGTTTTCTCTTATTTACTTCATTAATTTTATTTTCTACATTATTTCATTTTCCTCTCAACTATCTGCTATTTTAATGTTTTCTTAGCAATTACATGAAGGACCTACAATATACCAGAATCAAATGTTAATTAGTACATTTCACTTCTTTCTAAAAAGTAAATTTCTGGAAAACAGAATGAAGATTTCTCAAAGAACTGAAAATAAAACTATCATTGGAATCAGCAATCCCACTACTGGGTATCTACCCAAAGAAATCATTATATCCAAAAACACCTGCACTCATGGTTATCATAGCACTATTCACAATAATGAAGTGATAAAATCAACCTGTGTCCATCAGTGGATGATCAGATGAAGAAAATGTGATATATACATACACATATATATATATATATATATATATACACCATAGGATACTACTCAACCATGAAAAAGATTAAAATCATGCCTTTTGCAGCAACATGGATGGACCTGGAGGCCATTGTCCTAAGTCAAACAACTCAGAAACAGAAAATCAAATACTGTATATTCTCACTCATAAGAGCTGAAAAATAGGTATACTTAGACATACAGAATGGAAAAACAGACATTGGAAACTCAAAAAAGTTGGAAGGTAGGAGAAAACTTAGTGTTGAAAAATTACCTATTGGATACAGTGCTATTTCAGTGATGGGTACACTGAAAGCTTAGCTTTCACCACTACACAGTATATCCATGTAACAAAACCACTTGTACCCCCTAAGTCTAAAGAAACCAAAAGTTATTACAGCACGTTTCTTTCTCCATTGGGCCATAAAAGGCCAAGTAGGCAAATCCAGCAATAAAAGGCAAATGTAAACATACTTACTTTTTGTTTTTTTAAAATAGATATTTAACAGCTTAAATGAAGAATTCAGGAAAGGGAAATGCAGCCTGTTTTGGGAATTGCAAGAGCTTCTTTAAAAATTGAGAAGTAGAATATGAAGACAATAAGTGTATTTATGTGCCCTTCATAACTATAGATTGTAATGACCAATTTTAAAGGGAATACTAATCAAACTATCACCCAGGTCAAGAAATAGAACATTGTCATAACCCAGAAGGCCATCATGGGCCTCTTCCTGGTCATATTCACTCTCTTACCCCAGAAGTAGCAATTATCTTAATTTTAAGGAATCAGTGGCTGGCTTTTCTTTGCAATTTTGTCCTCTGTCTATGCATCTCTAAATAATATAATTTACTTTTCTTTATTTTAGAACTTTTAAAATGGAATAATAGTATCTAATTCCTTTGTGTTTTATTTCTTTCATTCAACATCGAGTTTTTAAGATTGACACATAATCCTCTGTGTAGCCTCAGTTTGTTCCTTTTCATTTGTATACAGGATTTTTTGTTTGTTTGAGGCAGAGTCTTGCTGTGTCTTCAAGGCTGTAGTACAGCCACATGAGCTTGGCTCACTGCAACCTCCGCCTCCTGGGTTCAAGCGATTCTCCTGCCTCAGTCTCCTGAGTAGCTGGGACTACAGGTGCCCACCACCATGCCCAGCTAATTTTTCTGTATTTTTAGTAGAGATGGGGTTTCGTTAATGTTGGCCAGGCCAGTCTCAAACTCATGGCCTCAGGTGATCCACTCACTTCGGCCTCCCAAAGTGCTGGGATTACAGGCACGAGCCACTGCACCGGCCTGTAAATAGAATTTTATTTTACAAATACACTGTAGTTCTTTCATTCTACTTTCAATAGACAGTTGAGCTGCTTTCAGTTTGGGACACTGTGAACCTGGGATTATGAATGGTATTGCACATATATCCTAAGGCACAGGTTGCACAAATTTTTCAAGGGTGTTACATCTAAAAGTGACTTGCTTGGCCATAGAAAGTATCTTTAATTTTACTAGATACTGCCAAACTGCTCTCCAAGGTAGTTCTACCAAAGTAGTTAACTGGATATTGCCAAACTATTTCCCCTCAATATTTCAGGAGTGTTACTGTACTAGTAACTCCGTATCAACACTAGTACTTAGCCTTGTCAGACTTATTAATTTTTGCCAATCCAGTAGCTGTGTAGAGGCCTGTGGGCTGAATTTGCATTTTGTTTTTTTCTAATGACGTTGAACACCTTTTCATGGTTCTTCAGCATGTATGTTTCCTCTTTTGTAGAGTGCCTTTTCAAGAACTCTCTTTCTATTGGGGTTTTGTAGAGTACCTGATCAATTCCTCTCTTTTTATTGGGGTTTGTGTCTTTCTTACTGATTTGATGATATATCCTAGAAACAAGTTATTTATATAGTATTGTAAACATCTCCTATTCTGCGACTTTTCTTTTTCCCTTCTTTATAGTGTTTTTTAAATAAACAGTTCTTCATTTAAATATGATTATCAGTTTTTTTCCTTTATTAATTCTTCTTCACGTGTCTAGTTTAAAACATTTTTCTATTTTATTATATTCAATTTTTATAAAAAGAGTCAGGATATTGCTGTGTTGCCTTGGCTGGTCTCAAACTCTGGGATTCAAGTGATCCTCCTGTCTCTGCCTTCTGAGTGGCTAGGACTACGCCTACATGCCACAATGCCTGGGCAATATTTTTTTCTATATATCCTAAAATATTATCCTACCCTATCCTGTGTATATTTTCCAATCTATACAGTCATCTTAAAAAATTATACTTTTGGCCAGGCACAGTGGCTCACGCTTGTAATCCCAGCACTTTGGGAGGCCAAGGTGGGTGGATCATTTGAGTCAGGAGTTTGGGACCAGCCTGACCAATATGTGAAACCCAGTCTCTACTAAAATACAAAAAATTAGGCAGGCGTGGTGGTGGACACCTGTAGTCACAGCTTGGAAGGCTGAGACAGGAGAAATGCTTAAACCCAGGAAGCGAAGGTTGTGGTGAGCCAAGATAGCATCACTGCACTCCAGCCTGGGCAATAGAACAAGACTCCATCTCAAAAAAAAAGAAAGGTTTTATTTTTGCTTATATTTAGATCTATAATTCTTTTTGTGTTAATTTTTGTATAAGGATGTGAGATGTGGGTACAATTCTGTGCAATTAGCATTATTTGTAAAAGGCAATATTTGTAAAGGGAGTCAAGACTGTCCTTCCTCATTATTCTACAGTGTCATTTCTGACACCAGTCAATTGTCCATAGGTGTGTACTCTGCCTCCTGGCTCTCTTTTTTGTTCCACTAGTCTTGCATTGATACCATTTAATTAACACAGTTAAAGTTTAGATATTTTGTAGAGAAAAGATTCTCAACATTTTCCCCTCCAGGAGAGTTTCGTTATTATTGGCCTTTGTTATGTTCACATAAAAGTTATTTTACCCTTTTGTCAAATTTCATACAGAAAAAGACATGAGAAGCAAGTGGATTTTACAGTTTAATTGGCATTGTATAGCTTTCTAGATTAATATGAAGAAAACTGACATTTTTATAATATACAGTTTTCTCACCTATGTACATCATTGTAAATATTTAAAATTAACTCTTATTTTTAAAATGTTTTAAAATTTTCTCTGCAGAGTTGTTTTGTTAAATGTATTCCTAAGTAACTGATATTCCTGATGATGACATAAATGATGTATATTTGTTAATTCTATTACCTATTTGTTGTCTTTTTTTTTTTGAGATTGGAGTCTCACTCTGTCCCCAGTTTGGAGTGCAGTGGTGCAATCTCGGCTTACTGCAACCTCCACCTCCCAGGTTCAAGCAATTTTCCTGCCTCAGCCTCTTGAGTAACTAAAAGTACAGGCACGTGCCACAATACCCAGCTTATTTTTGTATTTTTAGTAAAGACAGGGTTTCACCATGTTGGTCAGGATGGTCTGGATCTCTTGACCTCATGATCACCTGCCTCGGCCTTCTGAAGTTCTGGGATTATAGGCTGAGCCACTGCGCCCAGCCAGTTTGTTGCTTTTGTAGAGAAATACAGTTGCTTTTTCAATTTTCATGTTATATCCTCCAATATTTCTAAGCTCATTTATTGATTCCAATAATTTATCTATAGATTCTGACTATTCATACACGTTAATATAAATTTAATTATATCATCTATGAAAAATAATAATTTGCTTATCTCGTTCCTATCCTTATAGAATTTGCTTTTCATTACTGATTGGCAGGACCTCCAATACAACACTGAATAGCCTTGGTAACAGTGGTCACTCTTGCTTGCTTAATGACTTTTCCATACTTCAACATTTTTTATATCATTATGTTTTACATTTCTCTTATAACAATTATATCTTTGATTTTGGCTTTTAGCCTATCTGACAATTTCTTAGTCTTTTAATTGAAGCATTTAGTTCATTTACTTTTTTTTTTTTTTTGACAGAATCTCTCTCTGTTGCCCAGGCAAGAGTGTAGTGGTGCAAGCTTAGCTCACTGCAACCTCCGCTTCCTGGGTTCAAGTGATTCTTCTGACTCAGCCTCCCAAGTAGCTGGGATTACAGGTGTCTGCCACCATGCCTGGCTAATTTTTTTGTATTTTTAGTAGAGACAAGGTTTTCCCTATGTTGGCCAGGCTAGTTTTGAACTTCTGATCCCAAGTGATCTGCCCACCTCAGCCTCCCAAAGTGCTAGGATTATAAGCGTGAGCCACTGTGCCCAGCTCCATTTACATTTAATGTAATTACTCATGTACTTGGGCTTGAGTTTAACCCATGATTTTATTATGTTCTTTCTACTTGTCTTACCTGTTTTCTTTTTTCTTATTTACCTGATTAATTTTATTTTCTATATTATTTCACTTTCCTCTCAACTATCACTTTCTGTTATTTTAATGTCTCTGTAGAAATTACATTGAGGACCTACAATATAGCAAAATCAAATGTTAGTACATTTCACTTCTTTCTAAAAAGTACAAGATTTTAGAACACTTCAGTTTCATTTGTTTACTCCCAATATATATGCTATTGTTGCTGTTTGTATTAATTATATATTTAGATGTGTGTATGTGTGAAACTTCCACAAAACAAAATTCATGTCCATTTCTTCCAGATCAGCAACTGCCTTCAAAGCTAAAGAATCTTTGTGTATTACACTTATTTTCTATATTTCTGGGGTTTTGCCTTCTTCTGTATTTGGTCTGAAATTTTCTCAATCTATTTTTAGATCTTTAAATATTTTCTGAATAAATGACATTCCATTAGGAGGCAAACAGACTAGTCTAAAAGAAAGACTGTAAGACCTTGAACAAAGGTAGTGACAGTGTGGATAGGATGAAAAGGAAATATTTAAGAAAAATTAGTGAAGGATTGGTTTCAGTTCTCGAGTTCATGTGAAAAACGCAAGACAAATATTCCTTGTATAATCATCCATACCTTAAACACTTCAAAACTTTAATGCCAGGAAAAATTTCTTTCCATTCTAATATGTGTGTTTTCCCCCCTCAGGTTAAAAATAAATAATTCTGACTCTCTGTGGGTAGCTAGGAGCATAATTTAATGCTCAGTCATAGCACTGACTTAGCTTCTGTGTCTTACTTAGCCACTTTGTATTTCAGAATGGCTTTTAATATGCTTTATGCATATGTAAATAATATTTTTTGTATTTTTAACATTGAAACTTTCTTCGTCATTTTTGAAGAGAAAAAAGAAAAATAAATTTGGTGGTAGATTGGCTAATAAAATTAAGGCAGTTTCAAATATTTCTCTTATTAAGAGATGTAATTTAATGACTCATTCAAACAAAATAAGTATTATATAAATATAGTTGCATGAATTTGGGGGAATCATTATATAATTTTTAGTTTGATTTTAAATTAAAATTTCATCTTTTATCCTCAGCTCCACTACTCTCCACCTCTGAGTTCTAGTCACCTGAGGAGATAATCACATTCAACCCTTTTAAAATTCTTTTTTATATTTTCAATATCATTAAAAAATAAATGGTTTATGTGTTTGTTTTCACGCTGCTGATAAAGACGTACCTGAGACTGGGTAATTTACAAAAAAAAAGAGGTTTGATGGACTTATAGTTCCATGTGATGGAGAAGCCTCACAATCATGGCAGAAGGCAAGGAGGAGCAAGTCATGTCTTACATGGATGGTGGCAGGCAAAGAGAGAACTTCTTCAGGGAAACTCCTGGTTTTTTAAAAGCATCAGCTCTTGTAAGACTTATTCATTACCATAAGAACAGCACAGGAAAGACCTGCTTCCATGATATAATTTCCTCCCACCAGGTTCCTCCCATGACATGTGGAAATTGTGGGAGTTACAACTCAAGATGAGATTCAGGTGGGGACACAGCCAAACCATATCAGTTTATATTACTACTCATAATTTTAAAATTTATTATTTTCTTTTATGAAGATGCAAATTTAACCCTCTTATACCCTTCCACGTATATACACATACACATAATAATTCTGATTCCTTCAACTTCCCATTATTATAATTATGTTAAAGTTGTTCAAACATATATAAAATGTGATATATTTACTTTTGAGTAACTTTTTGTTCTTTCTAGAATTTACAGTTGCCTTGTTGTTTTAATGTGCTTTTTTTTATATACCATGATTTTTCCCCCTAACCACTCCTGTAAAAATGTAAAATAAACCACTTCTCATGAGCAAATCACAGGGAACTGAAACTACTCCATATTTTCCTCCTCAATATCTCTCCTAGAACCCATAACCTCCTGATTTAATCTGAATCTGAACATAGCTTTCATCCTGAGCCTTCTCTTCATCATAACACTAGAAAATTTCTGATCCTATTGCCCAGATTTATTGTCCTTCTCTTCATTGCTTTATTCTCTTGCTTAAATGGTATGCATCCACCTATAGCTTCATGAGAAAGAATATGTGAAAACTTGAGTTTTGAGAACTTGTGTGTTTTCAAATGTCTTTTCTTTTGATATGTGATTAATAATAGCTTTATTATGTAGAATTCTAGGTTGGACTAATTTTTCCTGATAATTTTCAAAGTATTATTGTGTTGTTTTCTAGCTTCCTATTTCACTATTTGAAAATCCAGTTCCATATGATTACTGATCACTGGTCTTTTATCTTCTCTTTTCCCCAACAGACTTTATGGTTTATTTCTTATTTTAGGTTCTGAAATTTTACAATTATATTTGATTTAATGTTAGTTTTTTCTTCATTCATTTTAGCCCTCAATGGACCCTTTCAATTTGCAAATGAATGATCTTCAATTTTTGACATTTTTCTTGTACAACTTACGTGATAATTTCACTCCTTTCATTTTTCTATTTTTGTCTTTTACTAGAACTTGTATTAATCCATTTAGATCCCCTAATTTTCTTTTTTTTCATATTTTTGTTTTTGTTGTACTTTCTGAGAGATTTTCTCAAATTTATCTTGCATGTTATCATTTTTTTAAAAACGTACTGATTCAATTCCACAAACATCTGCAGAGCATTCATTATATTTAAGTTATTGTATTTGGGGCTGGTTGTGGGGAGGAAAAAAAAGCATAAAAAGTCCCTTAATTTAAAAAGTTTATAATCTACAAAATTTTAAGTAAATATCTATAAAATAAAAGCTAGGTAATTTGAGTTAACAAATATGAAAGCAAAGAAGGAAGAACTGGCCAGGTACAGTGACTCACACCTGTAATCCCAGCACTGTGGGAGGCCAAGGCAGGTAGATTACGAGGTCAGGAGATAGAGACCATTCTTTCCAACATGGTGAAACCCCGTCTCTACTAAAATTATAAAAATTAGCTGGGCATGGTGGCACATGCTTGAAATCCCAGCTACTTGGGAGGCTGAGGCAGGAGAATCACTTGAACCAGGGAGTTGAAGGTTGCATTGAGCTGACATCATGCCACTGCACTCCAGCCTGGTGACAGAGTGAGACTCTGTCTCAAAAAAAAAAAAAGGAAGAATTGTCATAAGTATTATTCTCATTTCTAAACCAGAAGTGCAACTAGTGAGAATGTCAGCAAGTTAATTAAAAAAATTACTAGTGGTGGGGCACAGTGGCTCACACCGGCAATTGCAGCACTTTGGGAGCATGAGGCAAGAGAATCCCTTGAGCCTAGGAGTTTGAGACTAGCCTTGGCAACATAGGGAGACCCCATTTTCTACAAAAAATAAAAATAAAAAATTAGCGTGGTGTGATGATACATGCCTGTGTTCCCAACTACTCAGAAGGCTGAGGTGGGAAGATCACTTGAGCCCAGGAGGTATAGGCTACAGTGAGCCATGATCATGCCACTGCACGCTAGCCTGGGCAACAAATCGAGGCCCTGTCTAAAACACACACACACACACACACACACACACACACACACACATATTACTAGTGATTATATTAAGAAAGCAGACAAATTTTCTATTCAGATTGACACTACCGAAGATAAAACTTTGATTGACATTATAGTTCAGTAATTCTAATGTATGTCTCAGAGCCCATGCTAGACATAATTAGCATAAAGTTAAATTCTGGAGAAAATATATTCTATCCCATTACAGAATATTTTGAGATCAAATAATAGTGCTTTTTAAAAAGGGTAGGATGTTCAACTATTGGCACAACCTACATCACTCAACTGCTTTTTGTCTTGGTTAAAAAAAAGAGTCATCTAACCAAGGTCACATATGGGATTATTCACAAGTCTTAAATCTTGTAATAGGACGGATAATGGGGATGCAAGAAGGGATATTTCACAGTTTTGACTCAAAATGTCTGAGCAGCATTTATAATAGAGCAACATGAAAGAACTGCTATTTGACTCAAACAGCGGGAGACTGCGATCCACTTTTCTCAGTATTATAGAAGCAAGACAGGGTTGGTTCTAGAAAAGGAAGTTGAAAGACAAGGCTGTTTTGCTCTGAGAAAACTCACTCAAGTAAATAGTGGCTTTTCATGCCTCAGGGTCTAGAAGGAAATGCTGCATGAAATTGTTGGGTGGATGGGGACAGTATTCTGTCTGCAGATATAAAAGACGCTCCTCCGCGGGATATGCTAGCATTTGACATTGCTAAAGAAAGCCTAACTGTTCTGTGACTACTGCTCTTATCTGGAATGTTTCCATTTCAAGGACCTCTCATCACTGGGCCCCAGTCTTGGGAGTAGCTTTGAGAAAGTGGTACAGCACATATCTTTATTGAGCTTTTGGGGTCACAATCTACAGCATTGTGTATATGTCATAGGAAGCCCAAGTTTTGTCAAGGAATAAACCTTCTCTAAGGCTGTGGACAGCAAAATGAAGCATGTTTCTGTATGTCTAAAATAAGTGGATTAGGCAACTCATTTCATTGATTTAACTGAATCAGACCTCTGTAAAGCTGATCCAAACAGCTGTGTAGCAATTGGTTGGTTGCACGCTATAAAAACTGAGTGGTTCATGAGTGCTTTGTGTGTTTAATGGATTTCTTCCTTCAAAACATTATTTTTGTACCTTAAAAGCTTAACACAGTGTTTGGCACAGTGTAGGTGCTCCATAAACATTTGTTAAATGAGTGAGCTCTAAGAAGTCTTAGACTAAGCAATTTAGTTCCACTCTTACTACCTGCTGTGCTAAAACTCTCCTTGGCTGATTCCATACGACACTTACAAAACCTTTGTTGTTTTTTATATTGCCTTTCATCAGTTCCTATTAGGTTCAAGGAAAAGAGGTGGAAATAGTTCTTCAGCAAATATTTATGGAATATCTACTATGTTCAATGCACTGTAGAATTCTAAGACAATCTTTGCCCTACAAAAGTTTACATCCTCAAAGAGGAAATAAGAGATATATACACAAGCACAATATCAGAATTACAGATCTCTAATAAATTTATTCATATTCAATTGGTATGCTCCAAATATTATATATGGGGTACAAATCCTCTTTTGCTCAATGCTTAATATTGTTTAATGTTGAGACTAAAATGACTCTAGGCCACCCCTGGCTATGAGTAACAGTATTTTTTCCAGAGTTTACTTTGCCAATTTTTTCTAGAAAAGTTCTGGGGGTTGCTGTGGTAGTTTATCTTCATTTGCCCTTTCTTCAATATATTCTCCTCTTCTCTCTGCCTGCTCTGAGGCTCAGGACATTGACCTCTGCTGGCTATACTCTTTGCACCACTCAAGTTCCGTGGTCCGCTGGCTTCTGGTTGGGTTGGGCCAATGGGAGGCAGCGGCGGGAGATGGAAGAGGGGAGTGTAAAGAGAAAGAATGGAGTGTTTTACCCCTCTTCCTCCCCGCATTGGAGCTGTTCTGAGAGCAGCTGCATATCTCTCAGCTATAGGTCCTGTCTGGAGACCCACCGCTCAGCTCACTGGAGGGTGTGGTAGCATGATTCATCCCTTGCCCCTCGTGACGGTTAATGCTATGTATCAACTCAACTGGGTGCCTAGATATTTGGTCAGACGTTATTCTGGGTGTGTCTGTGAAGATGTTTCTGGATGAGATTAACATTTGAGTTGGTAGAAGTAAAGCAGATTGCCCTCCTCAAAGTGGATGGGCTTCATCCAGTTAACTGATGACACAATAGACAAAAAGACTGAGTAAGAAAGAATTCCTCCCATCTGGTGCATGCACCAATCTTCTGCCTCTGAACTTAGACTTGAACTGAAATTTACATCTTTGTTCTCCTGGGTCTCCAGCTTGCTAACCACAGATTTTGGGATTTCTCAACCTCCATACTCAGGTTAACCAATTCCTTTGGTAAATTTCATTCTATAGATGAAGAAGGAGGAGGAAGGGAGGGCAGGAGGGAGGGAGGGAGGTTAGTGGGTGGGTAAGGAGGGAGGAAAGGAGGAAGGGAGAGGGTGGGTAAATGGAGAGAGGGAGAGAGGGAGGGAGGGAGGGGGAGAGAGAGGGAGAGAGAGAGAGAGAGAGAGAGAGTTTCCCACTGTTTTCAGCCTCTGGGTGCCTCAACATTCCTTGTTGGCTCTCTGACTTTATTCTCATCACTGTAAATAGTCATTCAAAAAAGTTTCTCAGAATCACAGTTGAATGTGCCATCTGTTTTCTGCTGGGAGACTCATACAGTTGCTCATGAACATCAATGAAAATTCACGATGCCAGCTAGGTGGGTACAGGAATTCAAACACCCTGAGCTCAGAGGGACATTAAAGCCCACTTCCAAAACTGCTGGCCTCCATACACTCCCACCCACACATCTAGGTTTGTTCAACAAGGCCCCATCTCCCTCACTTGAGTGAAGACTTGGTGTTGCCTAGAAAATAAATAATTTGGAGAGTTCATTTAATATAACAGAATTCCCCAATGCGGAGGTGCTGGAGAAAGCAACTGATGTATAAAGATTTGGTTTTACAGTCGTGTATCACTTAACAACAAGGATGCATTCTGAGAAACGTGTTGTTAGGTGATTTTGTCACTGTGCGAACAGCATCACATACACTCACACAGACCTGGATGGTAGAGACTACTACATACATAGGCTAGATGGTATAGTCCATCACTCCCATGCTACCAACTCGAATAGCATATTACTGAACTGACTACTGTTGGCAATTGGAACACATAGTATTTGTGTCTCCAAACCTACCTAAACAGATAAACAGTACAGTAAAAACACAGTATAAAAGATTTTAAAATGGTCTACCTGTATAGGGTGCTTACCATTAGTGGAGCTTGCAAGGCTGGAAGTTGCTCTGGGTGAGTCAGTGAGTGGGTGGTGAGTAAATATGAAGGCCTGGAACATCACAGTGTACACTACAGTAGACCTTATAAATACTGTACTCTGCAGCTACACTAAATTTAGAAAAAAATATTTTTTTTTCAGTAACTAACCTTAGCTTATGATAACATTTTTATGTTACACACTTTTTAATTTTTTTAACTTTTTGAACACTTAGCTTAAAACACATATTATGTAACTGTACACAGATGTTTTATGTTCTTATTCTATAAATTTTTTCCTATTAAAAAATTTTAAGCATATTGTGCATGTGTCTTTATAGTAGAATCATTTATAATCCTTTGGGTATATGCCCAATAATGGGATTGCTGGGTCAAATGGTATTTCTAGTTTTAGATCCTTGAGAAATCACCACACTGTCTTCCACAATAGTTCAACTAATTTGCACTCCCACCAACAGTGTAAAAGTGTTCCTATTTCTCCACAACCTCTACAGCATCTGTTGTTTCCTGACTTTAAATGATCATCATTCTAACTGGCATGAGATGGTATCTCATTGCGGTTTTGGTTTGCATTTCTCTACTGACCAGTGATGATCAGCTTTTTTTCATACGTTTGTTGGCTGCATGAATGTCTTCTTTTGAAAAGTGTCTGTTCATATCCTTCGTCCACTTTTTGATGGGGTATGTTTATTGCAACACTATTCACAATAGCAAAGACTTCGAACCAACCCTAGTACCCATCAATGTTAGACTGGATAAAGAAAATGTGGCACATATACACCATGGAATACTATGCAGCCATAAAAAAGAGTGAGTTCATGTCCTTTGCAGGGACATGGATGAAGCTGGAAACCATCATTCTCAGCAAACTAACACAGGAACAGAAAACCAAACACTGCATGTTCTTACTCATAAATGGGAGTTGAACAATGAGAACATATGTGCAAAGGGAGGGGAACATCACACACTAGGGCCTGTCAGGGGATGGGGGACAAGAGGAGAGATAACATTAGGAAAAATACCTAATGTAGATGATGGGTTGATGAGTACAGCAAACCACTATGGCACATGCATACCTATCTAACAAGCCTGCATATTCTGCACATGTAACCCAGAATTTAAAAAAAAAAATTAAAAAAAATTAATTAAAAAAAAAAAAGAAGAAGAGACACAAGACAGATGATCTCTGTCTGCCATGTGAGGATACACTGACAGGACAGCGGTCTACAGCCAGAAACAATGCCTTCTTCTGGAATCCCTCCTGAAGGACCTGCCTGAGGCTATTTTACTCAACTTTTAAAAAATATAAATAAGAGGAGTACAGTCTAAAATAATGATTAAAAATATAATAAATACATAAACTAGTGATAATTTATTATCAAGTATTATGTACTTGATAATCATATGTGCTATACTTTTATACAATGGGCAGCACAGGTTTTTTGCACCAGCATCATCACAAGCACGCAGTGCATTGCATATGACATTACCACCACTATGACATATGTCACTAGGTGACAGGAATTTTTCAGTTCCTTTATAATCTTACGGGACCACCATTACATTAATATATGTGGTCCATCATTGACCAAAATGTTGTTAGGCTGCACATGCCTAGATTTAAATGTAGACTGGTAATATGTTACTCATGCTTAGGACTACCTACTCTGCCTTCATCTTTTCTGGAAATAAGATAGTAGAATGAAAGATAGTAAGGTGTAACTGAAATAATCCACGCCCCCCCCCTTTTTTTTTTTACTGAGTTTTAGCTACATTATGTGTTAAGCAGACTCTGGTCAGCTGATTTTATATTCCAGTCATTTTCAATAACATTATTTATTGCAAAAATGTGCTCTTTGTTCCAAACAACTGACTTGTACTCTTGTTACAGAATTTCTCTTGTATCACAACGATTTGTTTATATATCCAGAGTAGCATACTTGTGCTCACAAGCAAGATCTTTTATCTTATTTATTGCTTTATCTCCAAAATATAACCTTGTGGTATATAGGCACTATAAGCATTTATTAAATGGATAAAAGAATGAATAAACAACAATGAAGCTTGAAATGTAACTCATTTATACATTGAGACTATCTGAAACTACTGCTGTCCCTTGGGTGGCACAGAGAGTAATGCCATCAGATTCTTCTCTCCTGACTATAAATGCCCTGTCCCTCATCTCTTTCCAGGCTGTTTTCTACCTGTTACACAGTGGAACTCCTTTGAAAGTGATTAGCAGCCTGTGAAATTACCCAGAAATTCTGTGCTAAGCTATTCCTTCCTGTCTTATGGTTTGCATACTTCCTTTCACCAATATAAATATAAGTTGCAGTGTACAAATCCTCACCTATGAGCATAGGAGTCACAATATACCCCCTCTACTCTTCAAATCTGCATATCTGCGTAGGAGAATTAATAGCCCCTGCAGCACAGAAAATTATTTTTGACTGTCTTTTGCCTCTACTTATTTATTATATAGCAAATTGATGGCTCAGTGACAAACCTAGGAATTTTAAGCCCCCAAGCAAAATTTCCAAATGGTTCTCCTTATCCCTTGGAATGTAGGATTATTCTTACAGTACTTTTTCTTATGAAAGGAGAAAATGGAGGCAACTTCTTTTCTGAATTTTGTGTGTTTCCTACAAGCAGGAGCATCAGAGTAGTTAAAACCCTCAGTTGGCTGAACAATCTATGTACAACATTTGCCACTCCTTTGGTTTATAGAGTTCAGCAGAAGGGGATTTATATGCCATGTTAGGTAGAGTCACAGAGAATTCTAGCAATTCTTTGGAGCTATTCTTTGTTGAACTGCAAGTACTTTCAAATATTACTAGCCTTCAGTAAATGGTAAAATATCTGTGACTTAACCCAATAGGAGTTTATTTCTAGTCATTTAACAGCCCAAATGAATTTTTTTTTCCCCGGTGGATAGGCAGATTTCCTATAGTGGTGATTCAAGTACCCAGGCTCCTTCCACTTTGTGGCTCTTCCATCAAGCAGGGCCTCAGAGTCCTTAGCACCAGCAACCAACTGGAGAAGCCCATGGAGAGTGTCACATGGGAGGCTGTAGTTGGTCTGGTCTGCTCACATTTCATTAGGGAGAGCTCAGCCATATGGCTGCATCTAAATCCAAGGAGTCTGGGCAATGTGGATCCTGGCTGGACAGCTATTCCTTAGTAACAATTATACACTGGGAAAGAATAACACAAATGCTTTTTTGAGTAGCTAGCTGACTCAGCCCCAGGAAATATGGGTTCAGGGAATATAATCCCAAAAAGAATTATTATGTGAATTAGCATGAGACAAGAGGCAGGCATTAAATCTGAAACAAAGAATATGAGGTATCTTCAGACTTTATCCCTTTGACGTAGACAAGTTTTGATGTTGGTGTTCTCTCTCATTTGAGTGGGAAGCCTTCTCCTAAGGTGTAGAAGATCTGTATTGGAAATACGAATTTTTTCCTTACCACCACCATAGTTCCTTCTTAGAGAACTATCCACTCCTCTTTCCTGTGTTTTTTTTTTTTTTCCACATCGTTTAATTCGGAGTTCCTATATTCATAATGTCTGTCTTTTTGCCAGGTGTGGTAGCTCATGCCTGTAAACTCAGCACTTTGGGAGGCTGAGGCAGATGGATCACTTGAGATCAGGAGTTTGAAACCAGCCTGGCCAACATAGTGAAACCCCATCTCTACTAAAAATATAAAAATTAGCTGAGCATGGTGGCACATGCCTATAATCCCAGCTACTCAGAAGCCTGAGGCAGGAGAATTGCTTGAGCCTGGGAAGCAGAGGTTGCAGTAAGCCGAGATTATAGCACTGCGTTCCAGCCTGGATGACAGAGTCTTACTCTGTCTCAAAAAAAAAAAAAAAGGTCTGCCTTTTTTGCTGCAACATATAAATAGATGTTATGGAATTTAGAAGAACTTCTTTAGATCAGTAAATTTTTACAATTACATTTTAGAAGAGTAGATAGGGAACAAGATTGATAGCTGAAAACAGATATTGAGAGGTTTTGCTAACTTTGGCAGTGAAGCAGCATAGAAGTTCCATGAGACCATGGACATTGGAGCTAGACCTTCAAATCTATGCCTCTGCCATTTACGTTATACAAATTGCCAACCATTTTTTTTTTAATGAGAGAAAAAAAGAAAGAGAATGAAAAAGTGGGAGAGAGAATAGAATTCTTGCTCTATTGCCCAGGCTGGAATGCAATCTTAAAAAGGTATCAAAAACCTCTTTTATGCCGTCAATTATACTTAACAACAGAGACAGAAAGGAATACAGGAAGAAAATAACAAACAGTCAACCAATATTTCATTTAGGTCTGTGAGATACTATGTAAATACTAAAGAGTAATTCACTTTCTGTTATATATAGTCACTTTCAGAATGGGTGTATTATAAATTAATAATGCGATGTCAAAATCTCCCACCATTATTGTGTGGGAGTCCAGATCTCTTTGTAAGTCAATAAAAACTTGTTTTATGTATCTGGGTGCTCCTATATTAGGTACGTATGTATTTATAATCATTGACTTCTGTTGTTACATTGATCCTTCTACCATTATGTAATGTCCTTCTTTGTTTCTTTTAGTCTTTATTACTATTAAAGTCTATTTTATCAGAGACAAGAGTTACAACTCCTGCTTTTTTCTTTTTCCTCTCCATTTAATTAGTAAATCTTCCTCCATCTGTTTATTTTAAGTCTTTGTGTATCGTTGCAAGTTGGATCTGGATACTATGTACCACTGGATTTTAACTTTTTATTCAATTTGCCTGTCTGTGACTTTGATTAGGGCATTGTATCCATTTAAGTTTAGAATTAATATTAATATTTGTGAGTTCAATATTGTAATTTAATGCTAACTGGCTTTTTTGTCCATTAGTTGATGTAAATTCTTCATTATGGAGATACTCTTTAAGTTTTGGTGAATTTTTGAGATAACTGATACTGGTTGTTCCTTTCTGTTTGTAGTGCTTCTTTCAGAAGATCTTGTAAAACAGGCCTGGTGGTGATGAAATCTCTGAGTGCTTGCTTGTTCGTGAAAAATTTTATTTTTCTTTCGTTTTTAAAACTTAGTTTGGCAGGATATGTGATTCTGGGTTGAAAATTCTTTTCTTTAAGAATATTGAATATTGACCCCCACTCTCTTCTAGATTGTAGAGTTTCTGCTGAGAGGTCTGCTGTGAGTCTGATAGGCTTCCCTCTATAGGTAATCTGACCTTTCTCTCTAGCTGCCCTTAAAATTTTCTCCTTTATTTCAACCCTAATAAATCTAGCAATTATATGTCTTGGAGTTGGTCTACTTGAGGAATATCTTTGTGGTGTTCTCTGATTACCTGGAGTTGAGTATTATCCTGTCTTACTAGGTTAGGAAAGTTTTCCTGAATAATATCCTGAAAAATATTTTCCAACTTGGATTCATTCTCTTCATGACATTCAGGTACACCGATCAATCATAAATTAGGTCTTTTCACATAGTACCATATTTCCTGGAGACTTTGCTCATTCCTTTTTACTCTTTGTTCTTGAATCTTGTCTTCTTGTTTCATTTCATTAAGTAGGTCTTCGACCTCTGATATCCTTTCTTCTGCTTGATCAATTCGACTGTTAAAACCTGTGCATACTTCGTGAAGTTCTCCTATTGTGTTCTTCAGTTCCAATAATTCCCTTATATTCGTTTCTAAATTGCCTATTCTCATTAGGATATCGTCAAACCTTTTTTTCAAGGCTCTTAGTTTCTTTGCATTGGGCTAGAACATGTTCTTTTAACTCAAAAAAGTTCCTTATCATCCACCTTCTGAAGCCCATTTCTGTTATTGGAACGCACTTGTTCTCCATCAGGCCTTGTTCTCTTCATGGTGAAGAACTGTGATCCCCTGTAGAAGGAGAAGCATTCTGCTTCTGGGCATTCTCAGCTTTTTTATGCTGGTTCCTTCCTGTCATTGTAATTTTATCCACCTGTCGTCTCTGTAATTACCTACTTTCAATTTAGGTCTCTGAGTGGACGTCCAACTTGTTGATTCCCAATGCCAAAATCTGAGCAACCCACTGTGCCGGCTAAAACAGCAGCATTAAGATTCGTGGTGCTTTTCTGCTTGGGGATCTCCAGTCTGGCTTCCCTTTTGAAATGGGCGACTCACCTTCCTGGAGATCCAAACGTCGATCGAAAGGGAAGCTAGTCCCATTTACCCTGCACTGAGAATCGCCGCGCTGAAGTGCCGGCAAAACTGCCACGTCGGCCACAAGAGTCATGCTGGCGACTCGTGGGGCTCCTCCGCTGGGAATCTTAGTCCGTAAGCAACAAAAATTTTTCTGAAAATGTGGCGTCCTCTCGTTCTGTGCGCTTTCTCTGGGAGCTACAATCCTGAGCTGCTAGTAGTCGGCCATCTTGGATCTCTCTCCTCCTCTTTCTGATATAGTCTGATAATATAGACTCCACTGAGTGGTAATCAGCCCATGTCTTACTCCTCCTACTCCTGGTCACAATTGAATAGAACAAGTTTAGACACTAGCCCAAGCTAAGATAATCAGATACTGTCTTCCAGAAATTAGGAATTAGGATTCAACAATATTTAATTGGTCTCAGTTGAGCACTTTTGGATGAGTTAAAGCTAAAGCTGGCCATCTGTATTTTTCAACCTGTGTTGCAGATACTCAAAAAGTTAATCTTGGGGAGAGCGTAAGGGTGGGGACTAAGGGGACATAAATAAACTGAGGGACAGAGAATAGCATTGGATCCTGACACTACAGCTCCTAGTTCTGTTTCTCAGAGGGCATCACCATTTCATGAAGTAACTTCGTGTCTTTCCAAAAAATATCCTTCTGAGTTGGTATGAATTTGGCTGGGTTAGCTGTTCGTAGCCAACTAAAATTAATTTCTATTTGGTTGCAGAGGCCTACCTCCTTGAGGACAATAATGACAATAACTAAGTCTAGCTGTAATGTCAAGCCCACGCATTGCATTTATTACTAAGTAACTGAAATGAGACTCATTTTTTATAGTTGAAATGAATTTCTTATGTATATGCTGTAGTTGTGTCTCATTTTCTCATCCAGTCTAATTCTCTGCCTTTTAATTGGAATGTTTAGGTCATTTAAGCTTAATGTAATTTTTTATTTAATTGGGTTGAAAGCTATCCTTTTGCTACTTATTTTGTCTTTGTCTCATATGTTTTGGTTACTTTTTTCTTGTTCCTGCCTTCTTTTGATGTATTTTTCAGGATTCCACTCAATCTCCACTGCTGCTATTCTCCTTTTATTTTTTAGTGCTTACTCCAAGATTTCTACAATACGTTTTTAACTTACTATAGTCTATCTTCAAATAATATACCACTTTAAAGTATAATTAAGAGCCTGAAATTAGTACTCACAATGGTTCACTTTCATTTCTACCATCCTGTCCTTTATACTACAGTTGTTATATATTTGACTTCCATATGTGTTATGCCCCAATATATATTTTTTATTAATTTTGCTTTAAGCAATTATCTTTTAGAGAGACTTTAATAAAACATTGTCTTTTGTACTTACCCACATATTTTTCATTTCTGGCACTTTTCATTCCTTCATTTTTGTATATAGATCCAAATTTACATCTAATATTATTTTTCTTCTGCCTAAAATAACTTTCTTTAAAATTCTTGTAGTGCAGTTTTTTTGGCCATGAGGTCTCTTAGCTGTTGTTTTTCTGAAAAAGCCTTTATTTGGTCTTCATTTTTGAAGATATTTTGCACAGTGCAGAATTCTAGGGCGACAGATTTTTCTTTCAGTACCTTCAAGATGCAGACTCACTATCATCTACCTTGCATTATTTTCAACAAGAAGGCTAATGTCATCCTTATCTTGCTGCTTCTGCACATAATATGTTTTTATTCCTCTGGTTGCTTTTATTACTTTCTTTTCATAACTGGTTTTAAACAATTTGCTTATAATGTGCCCTTTTATATGGCTTTATGTTTCTCCTTGAGTTCACTGAGCTTCTACGATCTATAAGATTATGTTTTTCATCAAGTTTCAAAAGATTTACCAAACAGTACTTAAATATGCTGCTTTTCCTTCATCCTTTCTTCTCCTCTGGGACTTCAATTACATGTATGTCAAACTTCTTGATATTTTCCTACAGGTTACTAATACTCTGTGCTATGGTTTGAATGTGTCCCTGAAAAGCTTATGTGTTGAAAACTTAATTGTCAATGTAATAGTATTAAAAAGTGGAGCCTTTAAGAGGTGATTGGGTTATGGGAGCACAGCCTTTATGGCCCTTATGAATGGATCAGTGTGGTTACTGAAAGGGTGAATTGGCTGGTGCAGTGGCTCATGCCTGTAATCCCAGAACTTTAGGAGGCTGAGGTGGGTGGATCCCTTGAGGTTGAGAGTTCAAGATCAGCCTGGCCAACATGGTGAAACCCCATGACTACTAAAAAAAAAGCTAGGTGTGGTGGCAGGTGTCTGTAATCCCAGCTACTGGGGAGGCTGAGGCAGGAGAATCGCTTGAATGCAGGAGGCAGAGGCTGCAGTGAGCTCAGATCATGCCACTGCACTCCAGTCTGGGTGACAGAGTGAGACTCAATCTCAAAAATAAAAGAAAGAAATCGTGAGTTAGTTCTTGCAGGAGTGAGTTAGTTCTAAGAGAACAGGTTTTTGTAAAAGCAAGCTCAGATTGCTCCAGTGAGCTCTTGTACATGTGCTTGCTTGCCCTTCTGCTCTTCTGTCATGTTATGTCATAGTATGAAGCCCTCGCCAGAAGCTGCCTACATGCCCTTGAATTTCTCAGCCTCCAGAACTGTAAACCAAATAAACTTCTTTTTGTTATAAATTACCCAGTCACAGGTATTCTATTATAGCAACAAAAATAAGCCAAGATAGTCTATTTTTTTTCAGCCTTTAAAAATAATCTCTTTTATTTTGAGGCATTTATATTGCTATGCTTTCAAGTTCATTGCAATGTCCAATCTGCTGTTGATCCTGTTTGCTGTAATTTTCATTTCAAGTATAGTGTTTTCCATGTCTAGAGGTTCAATTTAGGTTTTTTTTTTAATCTTTTATTTCTTTTCTCATTAAGTTAATATCCTTGACCATAGTTCGCTGCTGTTGTTTTTGGGTTTTCTTTCTCTTTTGAGACAGTCTCGCTTTGTCACCCAGGCTGGAGGGTAGTGGCACAATCATGGCTCACTGTAGCCTCAGCTTCCTGGGCTCAAGCAATCCTCTCACCTCAGCTTCCCGAGTAGCTAGGACTACAGGCACATGCCACCACACCCAGCTAATTGTTGTATTTTTTGTAGAGATGGAGTTTCATTGCATTGCTCAGGCTGGTCTTGAACTCCTGGGCTCAAGCGATCCGCCACCTTGACCTCTGAAAGTGCTGAGGTTAGAGGCATGAGCCACTGCAACTGGCTAACCTTGACCTTATTTATAATAGCTGCTTTAAGGCCTTTGTCTGCTAGTTTCAGTATCTCTGTTATTTCTGAAATTTTTAGGTTTTTTTTCTTTTGTTATGAGTTCTCTATTTTCCTGCTACTTTTCATGCCTGTTAATATTTTTATTGAATACTAGACATTGTGAACTTGACACTATTGGGTGCTGGATTATACTGTATTCATTTAGTGTGAGACTTTGTTCTGGAATGCAGTTATGTAACTTCCTATCAGTTTGATCATATGAAAGCTTTGCTTTTAACCTTTGCTAGGACAAGGCCAGAGAAACAGTTTGTCTACAACTAATTTAGCCCCACTACTAGGGAGAGCCCTTTCTGAGTTCTATACCCAATACCCATTTATACAAACTATCTGCTCTCTGCCTGGTGGGGATATGATCTATTTCCAGTCTTATGTGAGCTAGGGAATTTTTTCAGCCTCCATTCTGGTAGTTCTTTTTCAAATTTTTTTCTATCCAAAAATCAAGGGTATCTTTCTGTACACCTATTTCTATCTCTTTCTCTCCTCTCTTTTACTCTGTCTCTGTCTCTCTCTCTTCTTCTCCATCAGTATCTGCGCCATTCATTTTAGCTGCCTTACACTTCCTAAATGTCAGTCTCTGTCTTTCTTAACTCAACATGACTGCTGGCTTATGTTTGGGTTTCCCCTCCCTGTGCTATGGCCAGGAAACTGCCGCCAGGTGATAAACTGCAGGAATCACAAGACTCACTCATTTATTTTTCTGCTCTAGAGATTACAGTCCTGCACTCTCTGTTGTCTAATGTCTGAAAACAGTTGCTTCATATACTTGAATTTTCTATTTGTCATAAGGGGAGGGCAAAGTCTACAGCAGTTATTCCTTCATAAGCATAAGCAGAAGTTCTATAATTTGTGTTGTGCTGTTTTTTTAGTTTTGCTATTGTGGTGATGGTTTTTCTTTTGCATGATCTATCTCATTACATTCAGATGTATAATAAAATTGGTCTGTAATTGCTCTGATCTCACAGTGCTGAAGAGCTATGGAAGAGAGGGAGGATCAGGCAATAAATTTTATCCCCATTTAGATGAATCATTCCAATGTATCAGTTCAAATTGTCTCTTTAAGTAGCACAATCTCTGCTTAGATGAGAAAATAACATCGAGCATTTCAAAGCTCTTCCATCCTCCTAGGGTGACCTAGGAGTAAGTAATACTTCCTTACATGTGATTTCTAAAGAAACAGATACTGGTTTTTCTAAAATTTTCCCAAATTGTGTACTACAAGTTCTGCATATTGGAAAACCACTAAGTCCCAGACAAACTTGGACAGTTAGTCACTTTGTTCCTCTAATTGTCTCTAAGATGATATGTGATTTCAGGGGCGGTGGTGTGTCTTGCCCATCCCTGTGGTTGCATAGGAATGATTAAGTATGAACCAAGTGACCTGTGTATTCTTACTGGCCACCAGCTGGAACTAGTGAAGAGAGACCCGACTGTCTCATTCCTGGCTATTTTCCTAGAACTGAAGCAATGTGTCTAGTGAGGAATGGCTATCTCTTCTTGATGACCAGTCTTCAACTCAGTGGTCATTCACCCAAGGAAATCCTGTGTTCTGGTTAAGACTCACATTATTTCTCCCTCTACCCCCTAACCTTCCCATATAGGGCCACCGCACAAAAACCCATACTGGCAAGCTCTTCGGACAGCACTGTTAGCTACCTTTCACATCTCTCTGTAAGGCACACCAGAAATTCTTTATTTTGTCCACAACCAGGGCAATGCTGTGGGGCTAAACCAAGATCCTTTATCTGCCTAACCATATGACACCACTGAGTTTAGTTTTATGTGGTCACCTTCGGCTTATTGTGAGAACAGTGAATGGTCACCTTTTGCCATCCTGAAAGGGAAGTGGGTTAAGCTGATCTGTGATCAGCATTTTCCTTAACCTGCCTAACATCCCTTCCCAAACTGAAAGCTGAGCCTGGGGATCAGGACACATTTCTCCTACTCTGGCTCCCATATTTTCCTCACTATTCTGGGGGAGCCGAAAGAGGTGGGATTTTGGCTTTTCACCTCTTCTTTTGTCATGTGCTGTTTCTACAGGCCCAAAGCATAAAGAACACTGATCCACCAGGTCCACCTCTTGTTATGCAAAAGAATTTTTTAAAAATTGTAATCATTTTTCTTACATAGCCTGGCTTTCTAGATTCACATCTCAGAAACTGAATATTAACTCTTTTTTTTAAAGACAGGGGTCTCATTCTGTCACCCAGGTTGAAGTGCAGTGGTGTGATCTTGGCTCACTGCAGCCTCTACCTCCTGGGCTCAAGCCATCCTCCCACCTCTGCCTCCCAAACAGCTGGGGCCACAAGTGTGCACCATCATGCCCTGCTAATTTTTTGTATATTTGGTAGAGATGGGGTTTCGCCATGTTGCCGAGGCTGGTCTTGAATGCCTAAATTCAAGTAATTCGCCTGTCTTGGCCTCCCAAAGCGCTGGGATTACAGGCATGAGACCCTGCGGCCAGCCAACTCTTTCTTCTTGCATCTCAGCCATGACATTTGCATCCTCCCCTTGCTCTATGGCCAGCCAGGAGGCAAATTCAAAGAAAAAGTGTATTTGTATATTTCAAAGTAATACTTCCTTACATGTGATTTCTAAAATCTGACTTTTTGCCTTCTTTCATTTTAAATATACTTATAGAAGACAATAATTCTTCTAGATTTTCTTTTTTAAAATTTTTAGAATCTTTGTCTCTCTGTGAGGGAGTTTTGTCTTTATATATTGGCATAATTGATATCTTAGCCTTATATCTGTTACTAATATTAAGCTTTATATTCTCATGAGGCTCCTTGCTATTACTACCTTAAAATATTTTTATTATAAATTTTTCATCAGTTGTGATTTTAGTATATATCATAGTCTCAAAACTGCTCATATATCATTTCCCTAAGTTTCATGGAGGCATTAAGAGTTGTTACTCACAACAAAGAAATAGTGTCAGTAAATATGTTTGGGGAATTCAAGATAAATTAAACAGACTTCTTGCTGTAGTTCATATACATATATATATTGATAGATAGATAGAGTCTCGCCTTGTCACCCAGGCTGGAGTGCAATGGCGCGATCTCAGCTCACTGCAACCTCTGCCTCCTGGGTTCAAGCGATTCTTCTGCCTCACCCTCCCGAGTAGCTGGAATTACAGGCATGTACTTCTACACCTAGCTAATGTTTGTATTTTTAGAAGAGACGGTGTTTCACCATGTTGGCAAGGCTGGTCTTGAACTCCTGACCTTGTGATTCACCCACCTCGGCCTCCTAAAGTTCTGGGATTACAGGTGTGAGCCACTGCACCCAGCCATTTCTCATAATTTTTAATATGTTAATGAATTTTAGGCTCCAACAGCAGAAAGTACACAACAAGCCAAATTCATATGAACACAGAATGCCTTTTCCAACAAACCTGTAGTGAAACAATTGTCTTACAGAAAACTATTGGAAAAATGTACTATTGATATTTACATTTTTGCACCTATATTCATGTAAATATTAATAAATAAAAGTACTGCTGTTGTCTACCCTAAATATTGTCTGGTTTCTCCTGAGGTTTATTTTCCAGTTTTCTCCACTCTGCTCGATGGCTCAGAGACTTTGTACTATGGATCTTAGCTGGGTTTCTTCTTCCTCTGAGTCTCAGTTGGGTTCAGCCAGGGGAGGCTCTGGCAGGACATGGAAGTGTAGGAGGAAAGAGTCCACCCTATCTACTTCTCTGGTGCCCTTTCTGTAGGGCTATGGATTGGCTCAGCTGTGTGCTTCTCTTGAAACCTAAAGCTCCTAGCAGGAAGTGCTTCTATAATAATTTTTCTTTCCCTTACCTCTGCAGACTTAGGAGTTGGTAACAGCTGCCTGCTCATATTATCTCCAAGTGTTTCACCATCTCTTGCTGGTCCCACATAACCTCTTACAAGGGTTATGATAAACCTTCATTAAACTCTCCTCAGTTACACCTTGGGCACGAGTGATCAGTTTCCTGTCAGTTCTTTGATTCACACAGTGCCCACTATGTAAAATATCAAAATTAACATACTTAGGCTTTCTCATCCCTTTCCCCCCCAACCCCACTTTTTGGCAGTTAATATGGAATTTTATATGTAATTTCATAGTTTAAATTATTATTAATATGATCATCATTATGTTGAACATTTTGTCTGTTAGGAAACATTAAATATTTAAATATTTATGTTGAACATTTTGCCTGTTAGGAAATGTTAAAATAAATGACATTTTGCATTCTATCTCTTCAATCATACTAATAAATATTATTTAGAATAACTCTGGTTTAAATGGTTTTAAGGCTCACTTTTAGTACCTTTGTATCAGAGTTTCTATGTTCTTGAATGTTACTTTGGTTAACCTCTCAGTTATGTTACCTAGAATAGTTGTCAAAAAGAATATATAAATTGTACATTTTCAAAGTCATTGCATAGTTTGCAATACCTTTCTTTGTCCTTCTCAGAACAATAATGGGGCTTGATGTGGAATTTATGAATCAACATCCTCTCAAAATTTTTTAGATGTTATTTCCAATATCTACTATATTTGGAGATAATGGAGAAATTGCCTGCAGCCAACTCAATTTCTCTTTGAGGCTCATTATGCCCATCTTAGTTTCCATCGCTGCCAACCAACATTTCCGGGAAAAATGTCTGCATTTCAAAAACCTTCCCCTTCTTTCCTTCTTCCTCTCTTTTTTTCCTTCCTTCCTCCCTCCCTCCCTCTCTCTTTTCCTCTCTCTCCATCTCTCTGTCTCTCTCTGTGTCTCCCTCATACACATACACACTTTAAGGTATGTAAATATCCTGCTCTTGTAAATCTCCTATGAGATTTAGTATTCAGCTACAATTCTCGCCTTTACCATGATGCTTGCAAAATGATGATTTTACAATTTTTACCAGTTGGTCTCTAGCACTCAACTATAAACAAGAGCCCTCTCTTCTCCCTGAATTATTTATTTATCTATTTATTATCAGCATGGATGCATTTTTTCCTATTTTTTTCCAATGGTTTAAAATTCATTACTGTACTTAATTATTTTAGTTCAGAATTTCCCAGATCTGGCCAGTGGGAGTCTCTCCAATCTGAGACACTCTCTTTAGACATTTAATTGCTCATTTACATCAAGATTAAGATGCAGGGAATCAGATGCTTATGCTCAAGTCACCAGCCTGTTCTAGAACTGACATCATTTTCTCATTGTACATTTCCCCATAGCCAGAATAGGCATTAGACATCAATGCTCTGAGTTCTTTCTACATTGCCTCAACCCCTCCCTGATGACACTGTTTTGTATACTGATTGCTACAAGCTTCTGTATATGTACACATGTGTTTAAATTAGAGAAATCTGTAGATAAAACTTTTTTTAATCAGGTCACTGTAAAGCAAGGTCTGACATATTGTACATAAATTCAAATGTGGTTATGCAAAAATCTATCTAAAAATATAAACCTCATGTCTGCAAAGTCTAATGATGTATGTGTGTGTGTGTGTGAGTGTGTGAGCGTGCATGCACGCATGTGTGTCTGTGTTCACTATGGCTGGAAAACATCCAGGGAAACAAGCTATCTCTTATTAAAACCACAGTGAAGGTGAATTGGGTGTAGCTGGTTATCAAAACCAGGCTTTCCCAAGGTTTGCAAATGGTTGGTTCTGAGATCAATGAAGTCCAGAGGAACACATAAGAGGGAAGGAATCTGGTGTGAATTAGAGCCGAAGCCAAGCCCAAGGCAGAGACTTGATGTCAGGTACGAAGAAGAAGACTCTGACCTTAGTTCAGCCAAACCAGAGGTAGAAGCAGCCAGTACTCTGGATAGCTCCTGAGCACAAAAGGTTTGCTAGGCTTACCATCTTTCAAACACCATTTTGGTTCTCTGCTGTGTCTGGAATTCTTAGCGTACTAAAGAGCTTCTATGCTCCTCATGTTCCTGCTGCCACTCTATCCAACCATGTAACCATTTCCAACCTCCTAAGAGCTTTTGCTATCTTTGCATTGGGTGGAAGGGGTTCTCATAGAATAGTCATATATTTAGAGGGATCTACACAGCCCAGAGTAAGGACTCTGGGACAGAGCCTCAAACAAGCTAAAATCCTGGCATTTCCCTCCTACCTCTGTGTGGCTCAGCGTTGCTGCTGAAAGTGGCCTCTCAGGATACCTCCCTGCATGTGTGCATGGCACGTGAATGTCTCAGAGATCTACATGCAACAACTCACAAACTCAGTTTTTAATCCTGCTTTTGCCATTCAGCTTGTGACACGTGGCCACCAGAGACAGCACCCAGAGTTACACAGCGCTCCCTTCCCAGTGAGGCTGCCACATGTCACCAAGAGCTGCAGTTCTCTCTCGCACATTTTGCATAATCAGTTTCTATTCTGTCGTGTTCTCTCACACATGGTGCTCTGAGACTATTCTGGAAAATACAGAATTTTTTTTCAGTTGAGATGAGTAGCATGATTTTACGTTGTGCTCAGCCTGTTTGGTAAATGAAATCAATTACTCATCTATCTGTCAGATGAAGAGAAAGACACACGCCTGCGTGTAACCTGTTTTTAGATCCAGAGACCATTGCTTTGCTTCCATCACGCTGAGAATAGCAACAATCCGCATCATGGCCCCAAGAGTTGATGTTTGCATTCAGATTTCTAACTTAAAAAATTCCACAGCATGGGTTTCTGCAATAGCTTCTAAATGTTTCCCCTCCTTTGAATACATTCTACATTCTGCAAGCCATTTGCTGATCAAACCTCTGAAAGCACTACTTACTACATGGCTTACAGATTGAGTTTTATCATGGATTTGCTACCCAATCTAGTAAAATCACACCTTCTCCAAGCCTCAACTTCCTGAAAAGTAACATGGGGATAATAATATTATCTTCCTTAAAGGATGGTTGGGAGGACTCACTGAAAAATTGTAGGCGAAGAGTTTTGTAAATTATAAATTCTTACAAGGTGTTCATTATTTCTCTAATTTTTCTATGACTTTTCACTACTGAAATTTCAAACTCTACTCTGGCATTTAAACAACTCTTGGACTCAAATCTACCCAAACAAGTTTTCATCATTTTTTTATGACTCCCTGATGTTAAACTTCTTTCCTAGCTGAACTTGTGTACCTGCATTTTCACTGGGTGTGGCCAAAGTTGAATAATAAAGTCCAGAGAAGTGCAAGACAACGGAAAAAAAGGCAGGAGCACCAGGTAAGTCAGCAAAACTTACATTTCAGTAAATATTTTAGACATCGATTTTTTTCACCCAACTCACAATGGTCAAGTGCAACCACTCAGTACCTCTATGTTGGAAAAATGATTAGGGTTTGAATTACACCTATGACATTTTCAAAGCATGTGACCTTAGGATACTCACTTATAATTTCCTTTCTTTCTCTGCTGAAAAGTTGAACTTTATCAAACAGTTGGGAAGAGTTGATGTGGCAAAATATAGATATATTTTAAGTGTTAAAATATTAAAGGACTGTACGAATGTTAGTTTGCAATTGTTAGGTCATTGGAAGGGCTGGTGAATTCATAGTGCTTAAAAGAAACCTGCAGAGCAATTCTTTTGATCCACAAATCCTTGTATCATCTCTATGGCAGATGATTCCATTAGTCTCTCAATAGGTCTGTCCTCAAATTTCATAACCAACGCCATTGCAAGGGCAGAGGAGAAGTAAACAATCTAAAAATACTTTCCTCACCAATTTCCCCTAAATTTGGAGAAAGAGATAGTGTCTGTGAAAGCAGTAGACTCGTGCTAGAGCATTCATGGGTGAGTCAAACCCCTTTCCACCCGCTGCCAGATTTTTATTCATTCAAGAGCTGTCGACTCAGTTTGGTGCTCTGTTTTCCTTCCTCTTCCTGCTCACTGCCACCTTCTCAATGTCCATTACCCATTAGCATACCTCCCAGGGGGAGGACCAGGAAAGAAGACATTGATTAAGTCAAATAAGTCAATATAAGTACTTTTTAACAATTTACACAGGTGAAAGGGCAGGTTAAATAAATCATGGTTTTAAGAACTCTGTGAACTCCATTCATCTATGACTGCTCTTTCCCCTTCAACAGAGCAACAAATAACTAGAGGTGGACCCTCTCAGAGCCCCTCTAGTAAAAATTCACCTTCTTTGGCAAACAGCCATAAAGCAATTTTGACACGCACGGTTTTGTTTTTCTCCTTTTACAAATAATGAAATGTCACTCATCTACTTAGAACCACTCTACGAACCTTGAGGACATTCAGGCCAGGAAATGGCAGCCCTCCAGAGTACGGCCACCCTGGAGCAATTGTCTTCATAACGGAAGTGGACAGGACATAAGGCGAAGGGGAATATCCTTCAGCCAAATCCCATCAACATAATGCATTCTTTACCTGAATTGTATTCCGCAAGCATACTTCCAAGATGTATTTGCTCCCGTGAAAACAAGCTGCCTCAACATCTGTGGGGAGACAAAGGAAAACATGGGGAAGGAACCCAGAAATGAATATTTCAGCATAAATGTGGGAAGAAGTACACTGCAACTTGCAAACAGCCTTCTGTACCGCATGCCATAAATTAACACAATATAAATTTATACATATTTACACCACATAGTCTCTAACTATATAAATCCTCAATACTCAGACTGGTGGAGTAGGTGTAAGAGAACAGTCCATATGTTTATTCATGTTCTGTGGAACTCTAGGGAACTTGGTGATTATACACACACACACACACTCTCTCTCTCTCACACACACACACACACACACTCTCTCTCTCTCTCTCTGTGTATAATTAAAGGTGATTCTAAATGTTTAAATCAAATTAATGCCTAAAGGCAAAACTCTATTTTAGAAAACGGTACCATTTTTTTTCAGATAGTCACAGCCCCAAAGCATTTTAATTCTATTTAACTAAGCTTTTACCAAGTTGGTTTATGTATTCCAAAACTTTGGTAAATAGTGACTGATCTATATATAAAAATTTTGTAAACTTATAGATGGAAAAGATAATTTAAAGGACTATTCCCTAGGATCTGTTATCCATATAAAAGAAAGTAGGATTAAAACACAAGATTTTACAATTTCTACTTGGAAGCTTCTTAGCTAATGAGAGACACTGTGATATCTTGAGGGATCGCGGGTAGAAGAAAATGTCAGAATAGTGGGGTTCTCTTTTTTGGCTCTGCCATTTACTTTTTTTTCTTGGAAAAGTCTCTTCACTTCTCAGAGGATAAGGGAGATAGTAATATCTGCCTTGAATACCTCAGAAAAAAAACTGTAAGAGTCAATGACACAGAACTGCTGTGAAAGTACTTGGCAATTGTAACGTCTTTATATGTATCGTCAAGTCATTGTTATGATTTCTTTTATAATTCACTAAGCAAACAAAATGCCTTCAGTTTCTTTTACAGCTTTCTTGGAAGAAATCTACAGCTGGGTTGCTGTTGACACTCTTTGTATCAGAAGAAAGCCATCCACAATGGTCAGAGGAGCACATCACAGCACCGACTGCCAACTTGCTTTGGCACATGCATGTGTGTGGGCGGGGACTGTGGCTGTGTCTTGGACACTGCCCAGTGCTCAGTGGGCACTTATTAAATGTGGAATAACAATAAGTATTTTAGAGGGAAATGGTTGTCTGACACAAACAAGACAGCAAATTTTTCACGTCACCATTTAAAGGTATAGCAGCTATGAAGTGAGTAGAGCCTTTGTTGTACTTGTAGGCACCAAAGAATCACACTAAAATAGAGTTGCACTTATCATAGCCAAAGTCATAGCTGTTACACAATGAAGAGCAGACTCTTAGTCTCTGCTTCGCTTTACACTGACAGCAAATAGAATCCACTTCAAATGATAGCTTGTCTTTATTTCGGTCTGCTTTTTTTCTTCTCCTTTAACTATGAGAGGATGCTAGTTATGCATCATTTGAGGACTGGAGAAATCCTTTCTTCTGCCCACATCTTTATAGGCATGGGAAAAGTCTATACATCACAGAGATGCACTTAGACTCCATATAATGGCCAGGACACAAACACAGGCTCGTGCGAAGATAGAGGGATGCTAGGTTCGTGCTGACACCTCTGCCCACTCCACCACCATCACCAATGCCATCATGCCTAGCATAGCAGTGATAGCTGCAGTGGAATTACCCAATCTCATGATCAGTGAAGTCACTGGTAACTACAATCCCAAGTGAGGAATAGGTTTTTGTGTGTATAAAAGTCAAGAGTAGCCAGGCGGGGTGGCTCATGCCTATAATCCCAGCACTTTGGGAGGCTGAGGTGGGTGGATTTCCTGAGGTTGAGAGTTCGAAACCAGCTTGACCAATATAGAGAAACCCAATCTTTACTAAAAATAAAAAATTACCAGGTGTGGTGGCGCATGCCTGTAATCCCAGCTACTCAGGAGGCTGAGGCAGGAGAACTGCTTGAACCCGGGAGGTGGAGGTTGCAGTGAGTGGAGACTGCGCCACTGCACTCCTGCCTGGGCAATAAGAGTGAGACTCCGTGTCAAAAAAAAAAAAAAAAATCAAGAGCAGTACCTAAAGGACATGCAGGAGCACCAGGTTAGAGCTAAGCCCTGTACAGCCTTATTTTTAGGAGTGAAGGAAGGACCAGTAATGAAGGAATAAAAATATTTGAAATGTTCACTTTCTCACATTTTTTCTTTTATGTCACTCAGCCTGCTGGGGATAAAGATGTGATGTTACAAATGTCCAATCAAGACTAACATTTTCAATTTTAAGATCACAGATCACTTTCCCAGTCTGATGAAATCTATGGACTCCTTTCCCAGAAAAATGCATGCGACACAAAATTGTAAATATAATTTTAGAAAGTTGATTGCCACTCAAACCCTATTTAAGAGCTCTGCTCTGAAGAATTAAGGGAAAGACAGCAAGGGAGGACTACTTATTAGGCTTGTATAGAAATTATAGGGCTAAAATGGAGAAGTAGAGTGTATTAGTTTTCTATTGTTGTTGTAATAAATCACCCCTATTTGGTGCCTTAAAACAACACAGATTAATCTTTTTACAGTTGTGGAGGTCAGAGGCCTAAAATGGTTCAGTAGAGCTATGCTTCTTCTGGAGGCTCTAGGGGAGAATCTGTTTTGCTACCTGTCCCAGCTGCTGATTCCTTGATTCACAGCCCCACATCACTCCAGCCTCTGCTTTTATTATTATATCTTGTTCTCTGATTCGGACTCTCACCTGCCTTTTATAAGCACCCTGGGATTGCACTGGACCCACCTGAATTATGCAAAATAATCACCTCAAGATTCTTAACCAAATCACCTATGCAAAGTTTCTTTTTCCACATAAGTTAACGTATTCACAATTCTGGGATTTAGGATGTGGAAATCTTTGGAGCCATCATTCAGCCTACCACAGACTGCTTCAAGGTTTTCACTTTACACAGCACTATTTGAGACAATAGACTGGGGTTCAGGCTAGAAGAGTTAGACAGAAATTGAAGGTGGGTCTTTGATTGGCATCTGAGCTTCTATATCTTCAGGAGAGTTACTGAATGAGGCCAAATATAAGCAGTGGGAAGAAATTAGACCTTCGTGCTTGAGAAAACCATAATACTTTTTCAACCCATGACTCAAGGGAAAGTTACTTGGGCTCATTATACTTTGAGTATCTTGAATGGAACTATGCAAACTGGCTCATTGAGAACCTCAAATGGTAACAGCACTGAAAAACAAGGAAGAATGAAGAATACGTTCAAATAAGATGAGCATGTGTGCTAGTCAAAATAATTTACATCATCCTCCCCCCAATTTTCCTGATACTTGAAAGTATCGTTTCTTAAATTTCTAAATTATTATATCAATCTGTTCTCATGCTGCTATGAAGAAATATCAAAGACTGGGTAATTTATAAAGAAAAGAGGTTTAATTGACTCACAGTTCTGCCTGGCTAGGGAGGCCTCATGGCAGAAGGCACCTCTTCACAGGGTGGCAGGAGAGAGAATGAGTGCAAGCAGGGAAAATGCCAGATGCTTGTAAAAGCCTCAGATCTCGTGAGACTCACTCATTTACACAAGAACAGCACGGGGAAGGCACCCCCCATGATCCAATTACCTCCACCTGGTCCCTCCCCGGCCATGTGGGGATTATTACAATTCAAGGTGAGATTTGGGTGCGGACACAGAGCTAAACCATATCAATTATCTAGATAATTTTCTCAATTGTTCTTTTCACTTTCGATAGACAGGATAATGTCCAAGCTACGATCTGAACTTGTAGAAAAAGAAATGAACATAGGTCATACTATATTTGGACTTTCCAATTACCTGGAGAAACTCTTACAGATTTCATATACCACTAAAAGGTGCTATTCTTAGCAAGATTCACACTTGGTATGCTCAATTTCAATATGAACTCAATATTTGAGGAGAAGGAAATTAAATCAGCACTTGGATTGTTGTTTTCTTTTTTGATCTACAGCAGACTGGTCTGTCTGGATCCTGTGATCAAGATAGAATGTCATTATCCTGGTTTTTGTCTGTGACCTGTCAGAGCGGACAACTGGGTTTGAACTGAAAGGCAGCACATATGCTTCTGAAATGCTTAATTGTAGCAACACAGAAACATTGAATAAGCTTCATGTTGAAAATGTTGTCATTTCTCTTCCTAAGCCCTTCGGTGTTAAAACTGGGCAAAAAATAGACAGTCGAGCAAAGGCTGTTGTTTCCCTGATGTTCTCAGAAGCCAGCTCCCAGTTCTTGGCTTAGCCTTGCTGCCGAGTTTGAACTGAGACTGGTGAGCAGATGAATGCTACACATCTCCCACAATGAAAATCAATTGTAGGCTTATATCTTTCTAGAGCATTGCACCAGGGTACTGTTAATCTGCTTTCTTGCTTTAAATGGAAAACCCTCCAGGGAAATTTTGTGTACTCTAAACAAGATCTCTGTAGGATCAGATAATAGGGTCTGTGTGAATGCAATACAAAATAGAGAGGGGGGCAAGCATGCTAATGCAGATTAGAAATTATTCAGCTCAGACTTTCATTTACTGAGGTGAATCATGTAAAAATGCTGCTATCTCAACTGCCATTTTCTTGTGATTTCTCCAAAGATTTTGGGATGATTATTTTTAAAACAAAACTGCTTTAACTCTCAAGAAGTCAGTTCTGGAAACAAAACTTAATATATGTTTCATCTACACTATTTGTATTTTTAAATTGCACACGCTTTGAAAGTAACAAAGAATAGTGGATATGACTATCACTGATTTCATTTGGATAACCAAGGAATACTTGTTTTGAAAGGGGGTACTTTTTAAAAAGGAAATAGAAAATGTTTAGATACTTCAACTTAATGATTCAAAGGAGAAATGTCTGATGTACAGGATACAATGTGTATAATAAGGGCACTACTTTTAGTACTATGCTTATCAAATAGGACCATGTCATGAAATTCTATATATTAATTCCTGGCATGTTCCTTCTTGTATTAATCAGGGTTGTCCAGAGAAACAGAGCCAATAGGACAGAAATATATACATATATAGAAGAAATTATATATACACATAATACATACATACGTATCTATCTATCCATGAAGAAATACAATATAAAGAATTGGCTTATGCAATTATGGAGGCTAATAAATCTCAAGATCTTCAGTCAGCCAGCTGGAGACCCAGAAGAGCCAATAATGTGGTTTCAGTCTGAAGGCTGGCAGGCTTAACACCTAGGAAAATCCAGTGGTTCAGCTCAAGTCCAAAGATGGAAAAAAAATGATGTCCTGATTTCAAGATAGTCAGCTGGAAAGAGTTCCCTCTTACTCTCACAAGGGTCCCTTTTTGTTCTATTCAGGTCTTCAACTGATTGGATGAGGCCCACCCACATTAAGGAGGGCAATTTGCTTGACTCTGTCTACTGATTCAAATTTTAATCTCATCCAGAAACACCTCCACAGACACATCCAGAATGTTTGACCAAAGGTCTGAGAACCCCGTGGCACAGACTAGTTGATACATGAAATCAACCATCCCTGATAACCATCACTCATCTACCCATCCAACCAACCACTCATTCATTTGCTCAATCTACATTATGAACACCTACTGTGTGCCAAATTTGGAGGCTAGGAGCTGGGAACACCAAAACAAATAAGGTGGGTTTGACTTCTAACATGATGGCATGAGGAGCTTCACAAACTTGTTAGCCAGTGAAACTCATTTAAAAATTTTCTTTTCTTTTAGAGATAAGATCTCCCAAGGTAGAGGTCAGTGTCACAATCATGGCTCACTGCAGCTTCAAACTCCTGGACTCAAGTGATCCTTCCGCCTCAGCCTCCAGAGTGCAGAGGACTACCGATATGCACCGGTAAGGCTGGCTAATTTTTTATTTTTTTGTAGAGATGGTGTTGTGCTATGCTCCCCAAGGTAATCTTGTACTCTGACCTTAAACAATCCTGCCTCTGTGGCCTCTCAGATTGTTGGGATTACAGGCGTGAGCCACCATGCCCAGCAAAATTATTTTTAAAAACAAAACAAAAATAACCATTTAAAGTCTCTAGAAACTGTTCTAAGGGAACACAGCAAATAAAGCAGCATATAGGAGAACCTACTAAAATTGGGTAAGAATAGTGAGCATCCGTGGTACCTGCACCAATGTCACTCCCTCCTTCTCCTCTCCAACCTTAGGGAAATGGAAACTACACTCCAGACAGCTACGAGAACACAGCTCTCTCTCGGGACAGCCTCCTGTCAGAGGATGTCAGCACTTCTCATCTTGTCCCTAGCTACCTGTTGCTGAAGCTACAATCTGGAATCTGGGTGAGTGCAGCCAAGAGATAGAGGCTCCCTTCCTCCATTCAGCTATACTCATGGGATGGAGGCTCTGTATTGGGTGCAGTGCTGCTGGTGACAGAAAGACCCTGATTGCTGTTGTATCATCTCCCAAGGTGATGGATCTATGCCAGCAAAAGTAAGCTGAAAAGACCTGAGGCTACTAGGCCCTCTCCCTTCCATGAAACACTCAGTTCCAAAAGTGAGGTGTCACTCAGAGAGAAACATACAATTGTCCCCACTTCCAGCCCCAGATCTACAGTCCAGAAATTTTGTCCAAGTAGAGAAGCAGACTATAAAGCAGAAAGCCTCAAGTCTCTTCCTAAAAGAACTTACTTCATTCACAAGAGAGTGTGCAGAAGTTCAAACCTAAGCGCACTTCAAAAACAATGGACTTGTAGTTAAAAAAAGAAAAATAATAATAATTAAAAAAACAGTTGAGAATACATTGGCGGATTCATTGGTGACATAGGCTAAACTGTAGGTCAGCTATTTTGCTGAAGAAAACAACAGGGGAAGAGATAACCAGGAAGAGCCCTAGAAATCTACTGGGAATTTATGTAGCTTAACATTTAGGTGTAGTCAAAGAGATAGCTAAAAAGCACTGTGCCACTCTGTCAAAACCACTGTCATCCCAGAGTGACTGCAGGCCTACCCAATGGTATACCCTCTGAAGAACATCAGAGGGTTAACACAGAGGAGAGAGGAGAACAGAATTCACTAAAATTATGCAGCAGCCACCAAACAAATAAGGAATAAAAAGTCTGGGTGGTGGAAGGACTGTATTCAGAGTTGCTATAATGTATTATCTAAAATGTCCAGTTTCCAACAAAAAATTATGAAATATAGAAAGAAAAAGTATGAACCATGCACTGGAAAAATAAGCAGGCAACATAAACTGCCTATAAGAACAACAAAATGTTTGTATAACAATGACTTTGAAGTAGTCATTATAAATTTGTCAAAGAACAAAAGGGAAGCATAATTAAAGAAGTAAAGGAAGGTATAATGATAATGCCATATAAAATAGACAATATTAATAAAGAGATAGGAATTACAAAAAAACATGTAAATCATGGAGTTGACAACTACCATACAGTTGACCCCTGAACAATGCAGGTATGGGACACCAACACCCCCAGCACCATGGTAAAAATATTGCATGTAACATTTATTGAAAGTTGAATTGTCTGATATGTACCATAGATTGAGGTCTGCAGCTGTGACTGTCTGCCATTTCGAGATTGTTTTTTTAAAAAAGCAAATTCATGAAATTTACATTAAATTTGCATATAACTTTTGACTCCCCCAAAAGTGTCTTGCTCATCAACCCAACTGCATTTGCACAAAAGAGTAGGGTTAGCCCATCTCTTCCTGCCTTAAATCCTGATGCTCATTTTTCTTTCTTATTAATAAATGCCAATGGGGGCATTTTCTTTTTTCTAGAATAGGGCACTTTCATCTGCATTAGAAACCTGTTTAGGCAGATATCTTTTCTTAACAGTGATTTTCTTAGTGGCATCTGGGAACTCGCTGCTGTCTCTCGGTTGGCAGAAGATGCTTCTCCTGTTATCTGGAAATTTTTAAAGCCAAATCTTTTTCTAAAATTATCAAACCATCCTTTGCTTGCATTAAATTCTCCAGCATTAGATCCTTCAACATCCTTTTTTTTTCAGAGACACAGTCTTACTCTGTCACCAAGGTGGGAGTACAATGGTGTGATCTTGGCTCACTGCAACCTCTGCCTCCCAGGTTCAAGCAATTCTCCTGCCTCAGCTCCTGAGTAGTTGGGTACAGGCATGTGCTACCATATCCGAGTGATTTTTGTATTTTTAGTAGAGATGGAGTTTCACCATGTTGGCCAGGCCGGTCTTAAACTCCTGACCTCAGGTGATCTATTCACCTCAGCCTCCCAATGTGTTAGGATTGCAGGCATGAGCCACCTCACCTGGCCTTCCTTTTCTTTTTCTACAATGTTCATGCTAGATTTATTTATCTTGAAATGGCAGGCAATCACAGTTGCAGACTTCAATCCACGGTATATATTAATTGAATTTTTTTCTAGGAATATCATGACTTTTCTCTGCTTATTGGTAAAACTTCAGGCATCACTTTGCATGGGTCCCATGGTGTTATTCAAGATTTACAATATTGCACTAAACACAGTGAAAAATACATAAGAACCTTGAGAAACCATTTTTTTACTGCAATATGCAATTTACTAGAGAGAAAAACTCCTTGCAGGAAGATGATTAGTATCACATGGTGTTTTCAGCATATTCTCACAACACTTGAGCTCACTGTAATAGAAATGGAAGGTGGCTATGAAATTATTATAGTAGTAAAGTATATACTACAGTTAATTTTATGCAATTGTGATTTAATACTGCACCTTTACATTTGTTTACATTTCTCTTGACTGGAATGGCATCATGTACAGTCTGTGTTTGTGTGTGCAGTCTGTGTTTGTGTGTGTAAATTTTGATGCATTTTAACTTTTTATAATAGATTCATATATATTTTATGGTACCAAATGATAAAATCAAATGGCATCTATATATATTTTGTGCATTCATGACATATCTAACATAAATTTTTTTTTTTTACATTTCTAGGCTATATGATTCATTTGTGAGCCTTTTAAAACTGTCACAATTTTCCAAAAAATTTTCCAAAATATTTATTTAAAAATTCACATGTCATTCAAGTGTCAACTATACTGAGATGAAAAATTCACTAGAGGGGCTCAATAGTAGATTTGAACTGTCAATAGAGGAATTAGCAAACTTGAAAATAGACTGATAGCACAGAGAGGGAAAAATTGAAGAAAAATGAACAGAACCTTTGGGAAAGGTTGGATACCATGAAGTATACCAGCATACATGTATTAAGACTATGGCTGAGAGAAGAAAGAGAAGAAAAACATCTAAAGAAATAATGGCCTTAACTACCCCAAATTTACTGAAAAATCTTAATATATACACCCAGGAAGCTTGATGAACTAAATAGAATAAATGCAAATGGAACTACAAAGAGACACAACATAGTAAAAATTCTGAAAGCCAAAGATGAAGAGAAAATCTTAAAAGCAGCAAGAGAAAAACGACTTGTCATTCACAAGGGAACTCCAGTAAGATTAATAGCTGACTTTTTTTTATCATCAACAATGATGCCAGAAGGTAAGGACATAATATACTCAGTGTCCAAAGAAAAAGATCATCAACCAAGAATCCTATATCCAGCAAAGCTCTCTTTCAAAAATTGATGTGGAATAACATCCCAGATAAACAAATGCTGAGGGTTTTTCTTTTTGTTTTTGCTAGAACATAGACTACTAAAGGAAGTATAACATTCATTTAACACCAAAGGAAAAAACGCTAAAGAAAATTCTTCAGGCTGAAAGCAAGTGACCCCATATAGTAATGTGATTCCCCACAAATAAACAAAGAACACTAGTAAAGGAATTATGTAACTATAAAAAGACTATAAATGTAAATTTCTTCTCCTTTCTTCCCTCTACTGATTTAAAAAGCAGTTGTGTAAAACAATATTCATATAATGTATTGTTAGTCTCAAAACATATAGAAATGTAATATCTTTGCCAATAACAGCAACAAGAACGTGGGTGGGAGCAAAGCTGTACTAGGCTAAGGAAATGACTCCAGATGGTAGCTTGACTCCACAAGAACAAATGAAGAGAATCAGAAATGATAAATAAGAGGGCTAATATTAAAAAAGCTATAACTATATAATTGCTATCTTTTATTAGCTTAGCTTCTTTAAAAGACATAAAATTATATAAAGTAATCATTATAACAATGTATTCCGTGGCTTATAACATTTATAGATGTAATATGTATAATAATAATATCATAAAAAGTGAAGAAAGGGAATAGAACTATATAGGAGTAATATTTCTATATCTCCTAGAATTAAGTTCATCTAAATCTGAAGCTGATTCTGATAAGTTAAGATGTATATAGTAAGCCCTAGAGCAACCCTAAGGAAATGATTCTGATAAGTTAAGATGTATATAGTAAGCCCTAGAGCAACCCTAAGGAAATAACTCAAAAAGTATAGTGGAAACAATCATTAGAAGAATTAAAATGTTACATTAGAACTTACTCATTTAATACAAAAGAAAGCAGTAAAAGAGGAATAGAGAAACAAAAAAGTTATGCAAAATATAGAAAATAAAAAGCAAAAGGAAAGATGATAATATCTAATGTGAATGAAGTAAATAATTCAATTCAAAGGCAGAGATCATTAAACTGGATACTAATTACAAGATTTGCTACATGCAATTTAAGGGAAACACACTTTAAATCCAAAGATACAAACAGATTGAAAGTGGGGGCTAGAAAAAGATATTCTATGTAAATAATAGCCAAAAGAGAGCTGTGCTGGCTATACTAATGTCAGACAAAATTGACTTTAAGCCAAATATTTTACAAGATACAAAAGAGAATATTATTCATTGGTAAAAGGGTCAATACATCATGAAGATGTCATAATCACAAACATATTTGTACTTCATACCAGAGCTCCAAAATATATCAAGCAAACAGTGAGAGAATTAAAGGGAGAAACACACAGTTCTACAGTAATAGGTGGAAACATCAATACTCTACTTTCGATAATGGATACAACTACACAGAGGATCAATAAGGAGATATTGAGCAACTTGAACAACACCATAACCAACTAGACCTAACAGACTTAGACAGAACACTCCACACAAAAACAGCAGAATATACATTTATCTCAAGTGCATATAGAACATTCCACAGTGTAGACCATATCTTAGGTTACAAGTGTCAACAAAAAGAATCAAACTCTGTAAGATATTTGAAGAGATTTATTCTGGGCCAAATATGAGTGATCAATGGGCTGTGACACAGCCCCAAGAGATCCTGAAAGCATGTGCTCAAGGTGGTCAGGCTACAGCTTGGATTTATGGATTTTGAGGGGAAATAAGACATCAATCAGTATGTGTAAGATGTACATTGATTCAGTCCAAAAAGCAGGACAACTCAAAGTGAGGCTTCCAGGTCACAGGTAGATTCAAAAGATTTTCTGATTGGCAATGGGTTGAAAGACTTCCTCTAAAGACCTAGAATCAATAGAAGAGGGTGTCTGGATTAAGATAAGGGATTGTGGAGACCAAGGTTCATATTATGCAAATGAGGCCTCCAGGAAGCAGGATTCAGAGAGAATAGACTGTAAATGTTTCTTATCAGACTTAAGAAGGTGCCAGATTCTTAGTTAATTTTCTATTGGATCAGGAAAAAGACCTGGAAAGGGAGGGGGATTCTCTATAGGATGCAGATTTTCCCCACAAGAGACAGCTTTGCAAGACCACTTCAAAAGATGCCTATGAAATATATTTCGGGGTAAAATACTTTGATTTCTTTCAGGGCCTGCCATCTGTCATGTTGGTATCTTATAGCTACAAAGAGTTTGATTTGTCAGTCTTAAGGTCTGTTTTAACGTTAACGCTGGTCAGTTGTGCCTGAATTCCAAAGGGAGGAGGATATAATGAGGCATGTCTGACTCCTTCCCATCATGACCTGAACTAGTTTTTCAGGTTAACTTTGGAATGCCCTTGGCCTAGAGTAGGGGTCCATTTAGTTGTCTGGAGGATTAGAATTTTAGTTTTGATTTACACAAGTCTCAACAATTCAAAAATATTGAAATATATAAAGTATCCACTTCAACTGCAATGGAATGAAACTGGAATTCAATAACAGAAGGCAAACTGAACACTACCAGATATATGGAAAATAAAAAACACATTCCTAAATGACCTAAAGCTGAAAGAAGAAATCAAAAGGTAAATTAGAAAATACCTACAGAAGATGTGTTTTCTTGCATCATATATAGAGTCCTAGCCCATCCACAATGCCACATCCTGGAGTGGGACATAGCTGTTTAACTGAACTGCTCTCTTCTCAGGGTTAAGAGACTGACTAAAGAAAATATGAGATGATATATTTTAATGTGTTCTTTTCTGTTTATCCCAATTTGTCTTTCCACTTCTTTGTCTGTCTCTATCTAATAACCTCTAATCCAAATATCTCCAAAGTTAAGAGGCTGGCTTTTAATATACGAAACTTTTTTTAAGTTTCAAAGGAAGGACTGAAGGAAATCAAAGTATTTTACCTCAAAAAATATTTTTTGAAATATTTTTAAATAGTTGCCACAGGGCAAGCAGATTGAAATAGTCCTGCAAAGCTGGCTTTTGAGGAGAAATTTGCACCTGTAGAGAATCTCCATTAATGCATCCAGGTCTTCTTTTCCAGGCCTTTCCAGAATCTAGGAGAAATTGAGAGTCTGCTACCTTGAAAAGCCTGAAAAGAAACATTTACCATCTATTCTCTCTAAGGGCTACTGCCTCTGAGACCTCATCTACATAACAAGATCAACTATGCTAGTCAAGCCTCTTCCTTTGTTGCTCTTGTAACTTGTCTTGCCAATAAAACCAGATTTACTAACATAATCTGTTTTTGCCCACACTGTGAGCCTGCATTCTTTCTATAACCTCAAGATGGTATATAAGCTTCTGTTCTCATTAGGGGTTTGGTCCTCACTCTGAAGGCTGCTGTGTGTACGTTTTAAATAAATTTGTAGGCCTTTTCTCCTATTTAAAAAAAAAAAAAAAGAAAGAAAGAAAAAAGAAAACCTTTACACAAATGAGAATGAAGACAAAACATATCAAAACTTAGGCAAATACCATTTTAATATAGGCATATGTCATTTTAATATAGGCATATACCATTGCCAGCATTGTACTGCTAAAGCAATGCTGGCAGTGGTATATGCCTATATTAAAAATAAACAAGGCTGGGTGTGGTGCTCATGCCTGTAATCCCAGCACTTTGGGAGGCTGAGATGAGCAGATCACCTGAGGTCAAGAGTTCGAGACCAGCTTGGCCAACATGGTGAAACCCTGTCTCTACAAAAATTAGCCAGGCGTCGTGGTGGGTGGTGCCCGTAATCCCAGATACCAGGGAGGCCAAGGCAGGAGAATCGTCTGAAGCTGGGAGGCAGAGGTTGGAGTGAGCCAAGATAATGGCACTGCACTCCATCCTAGGCGACAGATCAAGATTCTGTCTCAAAAAACATAAATAAAACAAAATGTAAAAATAAAGAAATAAGTCAATAACCTAACCTTCTACCTTGAGACACTAGAAAAAGAAGCAAAGAACAAACAAAACCTAACGCAAGCAGAAGGGAGCAAATAAGAGCAAATAGAGCAGAAATTGAAGAAACAGAGGCAGAAAAACTATAGAGAAAATAAATGAAGCAAAATCTGGATATTTGACAGCACAAACAATTGACAAGCATGTAGGTAGACTTACAAAAAAAGAATGAAAGAGAGAAGACAGAATCTGAATTGAAAGAGTGGACATCACCACCAACACCACAAAAATAAAAAAGATGAGAAAGGATTACTGTAAACAAATTGTACCATAATACATTTTATAATTTAGATGAAATCAACAAATTTCTAGAAAGACACTATCAAAACTGACTCAAGAAAAAATAGATAATCTGAATAGATTTAAAAAAGTAAAGTGATCTGAATTTGTAATCAAAACAATACCCACAAAGAAAAACTTAGACCCAGATGTCTTCGCTGGTATATTCTATGAATATTTAAAGAAGAATTAATACCAATTTCTTTGAGGGCAACATTACCCTGATACTGAAGCCAAAGACATAACAAAGAAAAAAGAAAAAAAAAACCAACAAACTACAGACCAGTACTTTTTATGACTATGGACTAAAAAACCCTCAACCAAAACACTAGCAAAACAAATTCAGTAACATATAAAAAGAACCATACACCACAACAAAGAAGAATTTATCCGAGGAGTGAAAGATTTGTTTTCACATCCAAAAATCAATTAATGTAATGTACCATATCAAAAGAATAAAAAACCCAAACCACATGATTATCTCAGTCATTTCAGAAAGAAACCTTTGACAAAAATCTAACACTTTTTGACCATAAAAAACACTCAGCAGGACTTTGGATTTCTGGCCCAGCATGAAAGGAGTTTTAAAGTCATCACTCTGTCTTAAAAACAAGTAAAAAGCTGAACAAACTGAAAAAATCAACAACTCTTCTTAAATCTGTCAGAGAAGCGAGGTCCCAGGAAAAACTACTGTCCTCAAAATTGGAGACAAAGAGAAGTGGATGCAGGGAATCAAAACTTACTGGAGAGGAAACTCACAAGCAGAAACCTCCACAGAAGCCAGTAATGGGGTTAGAAAACCCAAACAATTGGTAGAGGCTCAGTGTGGACAAATCTGATAGTTTAAAAAAAAAAAACCCACCATAACTCCTCTGGGGAGCCTAGTCATAAAGTGGCCCAGACACTTTTGTGAGTTTTACCTTCAGGAGCTCTACCAAGTTCTCACAGAGAATACTGGAGAAAAATCCTCTTGTACTTCCATCGGAGTAGGAGAAAAACCATCATTTTGAAATACACCCCAAGAGAATTCTCTTCTTCTTAGCAAGGCCTGCCCTCAGGAGAAACTATTTTACCATAGCGTAGTCTGGTAGGATTTTGTCAGAACCCAAATGACTTGGCAGAAGGGGAAACTGAACTCCAGCCCTCTCAAACCGTCCATGTGGGGGAAAGAAAATACCCACTGTTGACATCCTGTCCCATCTCAGAGGAAGGAGGGGTGGAGGAAACTGAAAAGCACTTATGAAATTCACAGCCCAAGAGCATAGGCTCACCAAAGGCATGGGACCTTATAACGCTTCCTATCCCCTCAGCCCTTACAACTTACCACCCCATTACCGAAGACCTATTTACTAAGTTTCCTTTTACCTCATACACCATGTTCAACTTGGTGTATGAGGTAAAAGGAAAATTACAAGGCATACTAAAAGGCAAAAAACTTGTTTTAAGAGAGAGAGCCAGAGTCAAGCATTAGAATCAGAGTCAGATATGGAAGGGATGTTTGAATTATCAGACTGGGAATTAATAAAAACTATGATTAATATGCTAAAGCCTCTTATGGAAAAAGTAGACAACATGTAAGAACTGATGAGTACGATAAGCAGAGAGATGGAAATTCTAAAAAAAGATTTTTTTTTAATGCTAGAAGTCAAAAATATGGAAACAGATATGAAGGTAGACATTTTATTAGCTTTGGAACAGCTGAAGAAAGACTGTCTGAGCTTGAGGATATGTCAGTAAAAACTTCCAAAACTGAAAAGCAAAGAGAAAAAGACTGACTAAAGAAAAGAACAGAATATTCAAGAACTGTGATACAGCTACCAAAGGTTTAACATAATGGAACTATCATTAGGAAAACAAAGAGGAAAAGGAACAGAATAAATAATTGAAGCAATTATGCTTGATAATTATCACCAAATTAATGTCAGATGCCAAACTGCAGATCCATAATGCTCAGGACAAATGCCCAAAATATTATGTCTAGGTATATTATTTTTAGACTTCAGAAAATCAAAGAGAAAAAAAGATCTTGAAAGATGCCCAGGAGAAGGGAGGGGCAACATACCTACAGTGTAGCAAAGATGAGAATTAAATGTTATGGGGCTTCAGAAACCATGCAAGCAAGAAGAGAGTGAAGTATTTAAAGTATTGAGACAAAAAATTGCAAACCTAGAAATATGTATCCTGAAAAATGTTATCCTTCACAAGTAAAGGAGAAAAAAATACTCTCTCAGACAAACAAATTTGAGGGAATGTGTTGCCAGTAGGACTGCCTTGAAAAAAAAGTTAAAAAAAAGTCTTTCAGAGAGAAGGAAAATGGCATAAGTAAGAGACATAGATCTACATAAAGAAAAGAAGAGCACTGGAAAAGAAATAAATGAAGATAAAATACAAGCTTTTATTTTGTTTATTCTTAATTGATCTAACAGATGACAGTTTGTGCAAAATAATATTAGCAGCAATGTATTTGGTGGTTATAGTTTATGTATAAGTGAAATGAATGACAGAAATTACACAAGAAATGGGAGGGAGAAATTAGGAATATTTTCTTATTATGAGGTACGCTTTACCTGTGCATAATGTTTGTTATTCAAAAGTGGAATTTGATTAGTTGTAAATGTATATTGGAAACTCTTGGATACTCACTTTAAAAAGTAAGAAAAAGAAGTATAATTTATATGCTGAGAAATGAGAAAAAATAGAATTGTCTAAAATGCTCAACTGCAAAGGGGCAGAAAAAGAAGATGAAAATAGGAAAAGGAAAGGGGGCGACAAATAGAAAACTGTAACAAATACAGCAGATATTAATCTACTATATCAATAATCGTTTTAAACATCAATGGTCTAAATACACCCATTAGAAAACAAAGGTTGTCAGATTCAAGCAAAAAACAAGACTCAACTATATGTTGCCTACAAGAAATACACCTTAAATACAAAGACACATGCAGATGAAATGTAAAAGGATAGAAAAAATTATGTTATACTAACATTAATTATAAGAAAGATAGAGTAGCTATACCAATTTCAGACAGATCCATGTAAGGAAAATTATTAGGGACACAGAGGAGCATTATATAATAACAAAGGGACCAATTTCCCAAGAAGACATAAAAATTCTTAATGTGCATGCAGCTAACAACAGAGGCAAAACACATGAAACAAAAACTGACAGAATTACAAGAACAAGTAGTTGAATCCACCAGCAGAGTTGGAGACCTCAAGACCCATCTATCAGAAATGAACAGATCCATCAGGCAGAAAATTAGTAAGGACATAGTTGAACACATCAGCACAATGAATTAATTGAATATAATTGACATCTAAAGACCACTTCATCCAACAAGGCCAGAATGCACATTCTTATCAAGTTCATATAAAACATTCTCCAAGGTAGACCACATTCAGGGCCATAAAACATATCTTAACAAATTTAAAATAATTGAAATAATCCAGTGTATGCTCTCATACCATAGTGGAATTAAACTAAAAATGGTAGCTTTAAAAGCACAAATGGAAATAGAAGGAAACTTTCTTAACGTGATAGAGGGCAATCATGAAAAACCCATAGCTGACATTATATTTAATGGTGAAAGACTAGATGCTTTCCCCCTAAAATCAGAAGCAAATCAAGGATGTTCATTCTTGCCACTTCCATTCAACATTGTACTGGAAGTTCTAGCTAGGTCAATTAAGCAAGAAAAAGAAATAAAATTCATCCAAATTGGAAAGGAAAAATTAAAATTATCCCTATTCACAGATGACATGATCTTGATATAGCATACTCTATGTAATACACCAAAACACTATAAGAACTAATAAATTCAGCTAGCTTTCTGGGTACAAAATAAATATGCAAAAATCAATTGGAGTTCTATACATTTGCAATGAGCAATCTGAAAATAAAATTAAGAAAACAATTCCATTTATAATGGTATAAAAATAAACTACTTAGGAAGATTTTTAACAAAAGCAATACAAAACTCATACACTAAAAACTATGATACATTGTTGAAAGAAATTAAAGAAAATCTAAATAAATGAAAAAAATACCACATGTTGATGGATAGAAAGATGTAATCTTTTTAAGATGGCAATGCTCCCAAAATTGAGCTACATATTTAATGCAATCTCTATCAGAATCCCAGCTGGCTTCTTTGTAAAAATTGACAAGCTGATTCTAAAATACATATGGAATTGCAAGTGACCGGGAATAGACAAAACAATCTTGAAAAAGAAGAACAAAATTGGAAAATTCACAGTCCCTGATTTCAAAACTTACTACAAAGCAACAGTAATCAAGACAATGTGGTACTGGCAAAAGAATAGACATGAATTACATGTCTATCACGTGAATCATAGAATTGAGAGCATAGACTTAAACTTTCATGCTTATGGTCAACTGATTTTCAACAAGAGTACCAAGACACTTCAATATGGAAAAAATAGTTTTTTGACAAATGGTAGTGGGACAATGGAATATACATAACAAAAAAATGAAGTCAGATCCCTACCTTGCACTATATACAAAAATTGAAAATAGATCTAAAACCTAATTGTAAGAACGAATACAGTAAACTCTTAAAAGAAAACATAGTTAGTACATCTTCATGACTTTGAATTCTTAGATTGGAATCATAGATTCTTATATATAACACCAATGGTATAAGCAACAAAAGAAAAATACCCCATAGTTTTGGCCCAAAGACTCCTTCAGCTGGTAAACAACTTCAGCAAAGTTTCAGGATAGAAAATCAGTGTACAAAAATCACTAGCTTTCCTATAAACCAACAACTGCCAAGTCAAGACCCAAATTAGGAAAGAAATCTCATTCACAGTTGCTATAAAAAGAATAAAATACCTAGGAATACATCTAACCAGTGAGCTGAAAGATCTTTACAACAAGAATTACAAAATACTGTGGAAAGAAATCAGAGAAGACACAAATAAATGGAAAAACATCTCATGATCATGTATAGGAAGAATCAGTATCATTAAAAGGGCTATATACCACCCAAAGCAATTCACAGATTCAATGCTATTCCTATCAAACTGCCAATGACATTCTTCAAAGAACTAGAAAAGACTACCGTAAAATTCATATGCAATCAAAAAAAGAGCAAAAATAGCCAAGGCAATCCTAAGCAAAAAGCTGGAGGCATCACGTTACCCAACTTCAAACTATACTACAGGGCTACAGTAACAAAAATAGCATGGTACTGGTACCAAAAAAAAAAAACAGGCAAATAGACCAGTGGAACAGAATAGAGAGTCCAGAAATAAGGCTTCACACCTATGACTGTCTGATCTTCAACAAAGCTAACAACAACAACAAAAAGCAATGGGGAAAGGATTACCTTTTCAATAAATGGTGCTGGCATAACAAGCTAGCCATATGCAGAAGATTGGAGCTAGACCCCTTCCTTACATCATATACAAAAATCAACTCAGGATGGATTAAAGACTTAAATGTAAAACCAAAAACAATAAAAACTGGAAGATGACCTAGACAATACCATCCTGGACAAAGTAATGGGCAAAGATTTCATGACAAAGACACCAAAAACAATGTCAACAAAAGCAAAAATTGACAAATGGGATCTAATTAAAATTAAGAGCACAGCAAAGGAGATTGTCAACAGAGTAAACAGACAACCTATAGAATGGGAGAAAAAAATTGTAAACTATGTATCTGACAAAGGTTTATGTAGCATCTATAAGAAACAAACAAATTTGCAAGAGAAAAACAAACAACCCTATTAAAAAGTGGGCAAAGTTTATGAACCAACACTTTTTAAAAGAAGGCATATATTCAGCCAACAAGCATATGAAAAAGCTCAATATCACTGATCATTAGAGAAGTGAAAAAATGAAAACTACAATGAGATACCATCTCATATCAGTCAGAATAACTATTAGTAAAAAGTCAAAAAATAACAGATGCTGGTAGGGTTGTGGAAAAAAGGAACACTTGCACACTGTTGGTGGAAGTGTATATTAGTTCTATTGTGGAAAGCAGTACGGCGATTCCTTAAAGAGCTAAAAGCAGAACTACCATTCAACCCAGCAATCCCACGATTAAGTATATGCTTAGAGGAATATAAATCGTTCTATCACAGATACATGCACATGAATGTTAATTGTAGCACTATTCACAATAGCAAAGACATAGAATCAACCTAAATGCCTATCAATGACAGATTGGATAAAGAAAATGTGGTACATATGCATCATGGAATACTATGCAGCCAAGTAACAAACCTTCACATGCACCCCCAAACCTAAAATAAAAGTTAAAAAAATAAAAAGAGAAATATGATTTCATAAAAATGCAATTTTTGTGTTTAGTTGGACACCATCAAGAAAGTAAAAAAGATGAAACACAGAATGAGAGAAAACATTTGTAAATCATATATCTCATAAGAGACACATAGAATTTTTTAAAGAACTCTTACAATTCAATAATTAAAAGACCCAGTTTTAAAATGTTCAAAGTATCTGGATAAACATTTCTCCAGAGAAGGTGTAAAAATGGCCAATAGGCTCAGGAAAAATGCTCAACATCCTTAGTCATCAGAAAAAGGCAAATCAAAGCCACAATGAGATACCCCTTCACACTCATTACACTCATTAAGCTCATTAAGATGGCTAGAATCATTAGTCAGAGAGTAACAAGCAGTAAAAAGTCTGGGGAGAAAGTTAACTTTTTTTTTTTTTTTTTTTTTTTTTTTTAAATAGAGACAGCGTTTCACATGCTGGCCAGGATGGTCTCGATCTCTTGACCTCATGATCTGCCCGCCTCGGCCTCCCAAAGTGCTGGGATTACAGGCATGAGCCGCTCGCTGCACCTGGCTGAGAAACTGAACTCTGATACACTACTGATGGTCTAGGCACTTTGGAAAACAGGGTAATAGTTCCTCAAATGGTCAAACATAGAGTTACTATATGGCACAGAAACTCCTCCTTGTTATGTATTCGAGAGAATTGAAAACATACCTAACCACAAAAACTTGCACATAAATATGCATGGCAGCATTACACCTAATAGCCAAGAAGTAATAACTTTGAATGGATAAACAAACTATGGCATATCCATACAACGAGATATTATACAGCAATAACGGAATGAAATGTTGATAGATGCTACAACATGGATGAACCTTGAAAACATGTTAAGTGAAAGAAGCCATTCACAATATTACATGATTTCATTTACATGAAATGTGCAGGAAATCCGTAGAGATAGGAGGTAGATTAGTAATTCCTGAGGGTTAGCGGGAAGGAGTGTGGGAGTACAAGGAGAATGATGGCTCAAGTGTAGGGGTTTCTTTCTGAGGCGATAAAAATGGTCTGACAGTGACTGTGGTGATGGTTGCACATATTCATAAATATACTAAACCCATTGAATTGTACTTGGACACTTGCTGTGCTAGAAATAAGCACAGGATGCTCAGGGAGCTGATGAGGGGGTTAGAAAAAGCTTTGTGGAGGAGGTGATGCTTGAGCTGGATCCTAAAATATAGGTAGAAACTGGCCTGTTGGAGAGAAAGAGAGAGAGAATAGGAAATGTAAAAGGACAAAAGGAGGAGGGTGTTAATGCCAGAGAGGACAACATGAGCAAAGATGTGAGGGAAAGTAGTAGCAATGGAAATTAAGGTTTCAGAGACAGGCATGAGTCTGAGCATGACAGTTGTGAGGCTCAAAAGTTTGGGAACAATTGGAATAGGGTCCTGGTCTAATACACATGGACTTCACACTGTAGGTTAGCAGTATATGAATACACCACAAACATTGTCACGTTTGATCTTTATTTAACACTACAGTGTGCTTTAACCAAAAAATATGCCATTGTAGCAATGCCTGTGGGAGAAAAAGCAACCTGAGCAGGTCATGCAACATAGCATAGAACCTTGCAGAAATGGCTGCAATTTTTAAACACTGCATGTTAACTGAATTATACAAAACTTTGCCCTATCTGTCTATAGGACAACCCGATCAGATATAAACCCTTTTCAAACAAGAACTATGGTGAAGGGCATTCAAAGGAAAGTGCGATGACTGTGGATGCATTTGGTAAATGCTATATGGCATAATTGTGCTGCTGCTGTAGCTGTGTAGTAATTATTGATGACTGGCTTTAAACTTTTAAAGTCCTTTAAATGTGCTTCAAAAAAATAGTATTTTAAAATAAGCTAGGAAAGACATAAGGTCTGAAAATGCTGCTTTGAGTTGTGAGGTTTATTGGAATAATTAAAGCTAACTGCAGCAACAGACAAATGCCCATATATCAGAGACTGAATATAATACAGGCTTATTTCTTGCTTATGTAAAATCTGATGTAATTTCTTCTTGATGCTACCACATCTGGAGTATGTGTCCTCCAGTGAAAGAGAGGGATAGAAGAGACACCAGGCTCCTAGCAGCCTTAGTCCACAAATTTTACCTATTATTTCTGTTCCTAGGCCATTTGCTGTGATCTCAATGTTTATCTCCCCTCAAAATTTACATGTGGCAACTTAATCCCAAATATGATAATGTTAAAGGTAGGGGCTTTTGGAGATGATTATGTCATGAGGGATCCACCTTCATACGTGGGACTAGTGCTCTTATACAGAGACCCATGGGATGTTGTTTGCCATTCAACCATGTGGGGACACATAGAAAGTGCCATTCACAAAGAATGAGTTCTCATCAGACAATCAATCTTCTGATCTTGGACTTCCCAGCCTCTGGAACTGTGAGCAATACATTTCTATTGCTTATAAATCAACCCCTCTGAGGTATTTTGTTATAGCATTCTGAACAGACTAAGATACTATTGATCAGAACTAGTCATGTGGCCCCAATCTACTCCAAAGGGGCCTGGGAATATATGGGACCTCCTGGATTATTTAGTGAGCACCAGCTGTCCTTGCTAAATGTGTGGAATACAGGGCCATAGGTAATAGGCTGAGAGACCTTAGCCTTGGATTGGCACTAAGCCAATAACACTGGAATCATGGAGGATAAACAAGATGGGCGAATTGGGGGTGATAAAGGGAAGAGGGTACACAAGAAATGCCAAGACAGCTGGCTGACAATTTTAGCTCTAAATATCCAACCCAGGAATTACTTAGGCCACTGAATTTCTCCCTTCTCCCTCCAGCCACCCCTGTGAGTCCACTGGAAAATGGATTGGGTAAGGTCAAGAGGTAGAAGTGTGAAAGGATAGAGAGATTTTTGTTTGTCGAAGGTCCAGTAGACGAGTAGGAATTTCTAAAAAATATGAAGGTGGAGTTCACTCACCCATCCTCCTCTTGTTTCTCGCTCTTGCCAATAACTGAATAAATAAATGCACCAGACTCAGAAACATGTGTTCTTCTTGCCCCATAGTTCACTGTGATTGTCCAGCTGCATTTTCCTACAAGGAGAGAATATAAAGTCAGAAGAGAGGGGCATCTATATAGTTTTATAGCACAAAAGAAATGCTGGATGCCCATGGTGACACTGAATAAGAAATACAAGATGACTTTATTGAGGAAACCAGACCTTCTCATCCTGCTGCAGACCTCCCCAGGCATTCTCACCACCTGAGCTTCTCCCTCTCCCCTTTAGAAAGCATAATATATCAAAACTGACCATGATAACAGCATTGGAAAATGAGACTGGGGAAGAGGAAAAAGGAGAATGCCACCACTGCCCATTTTACCTTCTTTCAGAGCACAGGCTGCCTCTAAAAATTCAGCAGGACCACAAACACTCCTCAGGTCATCATCTCCCCCCAGTCAGGGGTTAATGCTTGCTGATAGCCAACAGCTTGTTTCCTGTGGCTCCAATAAAACCCAAGTGAACTGCGGGGTTTATCTTCCTGATCATAAACCAACAGATGTAACATTTGGTAGTAATGCCCTTTTCCTTGAACTAACTGAAATTTTAGTTTCCTTTGAAAGCTTCAAAACAACCCTGGCAATGTGAATGGAGTCATTAGCTTGAATTCCTAACAGTTCTCTTTCTACCCAAGGGATTAGAGAAGAGACTGACAGCAGTGACAAGGGACAACGTGGTCCACTAGACCCTTTCTGCAACTGGGACATACTCCCTAAATGTTGATTAGAAGAAAATCGCTCCCTACTCTTGGCCCTGCAATTACCTGTCTCTGCCATAAGGATTTGGTCTTAGGCAACTTTGCATTTCCATTATCTGTCTCTGTTGGAAACACTGTGGGTGACAGAATATATTATATCTCTGGTCTGGTGCTGTGAGATGCACCATACGTTTTGTTAAATGAATGGGTGATGTCAGATCAGAAGTCTAAGTCATAGTCCCTATATCCCAGGAGATAAAAACATCATCAGTGATGGTCAGACACAATGGCTCACACCTGTAGCCCCAGCATTTTGAGAGGCCAACGTGGGAGGATTGTTTGAGGCCAGGAGTTTGAGACCAGCCTGGGTAACATAGTAAGACTCTAAGTCTACAAAAAATTTTAAAAATTAACCAGGTGTGGTGGTGTGCCTGTAGTCCCAGCTACTGAGAAGGCTGAGGCAAGAGGATTGCTTGAGCCCAGGAGTTCAGGGCTGCAGTAAGCCATGATCACACCCAACCTGGGCAACAGAGTAAGACTCTCTCTCTAATATATATGTAGTCAGTGAGACAAAACTACCACACATATAATTAAGCTATAACATAGGAGAGACTTACTATACTTTTATAGCTAATTACATACTAAATAAAAGAAATTCAGATAAAGGAGAGATAACTGTAGGCTGCAGTGATAAAGGAAAATATAAAGTTTATCTAGAACACAAGTAACACCTTGGGGAAAAGAAGGATGATACCAGGTGAGAGAATAGCACCAGGGGAGTAACGAAGAAAAGGCAATGGAAATTTACATGGGGAATATAGGAAGATAGAGGAACAGTGAGAAATAGGGTTGGAGGAATGCAGTTGGAGGAAATCATGGAAGGCCTTTAGAGCATATTGCAGAAAAAAGGATCTTGAGGCTTGTGAATGATGGAAATTATAAAACTAATGTTCAGTATTAGAAGTCACTGAAGAATGGAAGAACAAAAGGTATTTTCCTCCCTAGATCTCTGGCACTATCTGCAGCTGTACTTGACTCATTTATTATAATCCAGTGCTGGTAATTCTCTGCACACATTGTGCTATTTCTTACCTCCATGCCATTGCTAAAACTATCCCCTCTTCCTGGAAGGCCCTTCTGTACACACACACACACACACACACACACACACACATACTCAGAAGCATTCCCTCACTTTCCTCTCTTGCTGATCTTTAAGATAATGCTCATTCATCCATTTGATAATTCAGTCAACAATTTTTTACTGACTGTCCTGGGCATCAAATGCTCTGCTAAGAGAAGGGACTAAGCATGAACTAAGAGTCAAGATCCCTGTCTGCACAGAAGTGACTCTGGTGGAGGGAGCCACCTCACAATAGTGTACATCAATAAACAAGGTGACGTCATAAGTGCCATAAAATCGCAGTGTTTGTGGAGATGAGTTGTCTCTTATTATCCTTCTTTGCTTCCTATGACAACTATCATCATGCTAGAGCTAGCCATTGTCACATGGGGACGTGATAAGTGCCATAAAGACAATAAGTAGAGGATGTCATGTAGATCAATGGGTGTATGAAAGAATTCACACAATGCACAAATGTCTCCTTGCCCTTTTCCTAAGCACATCACTAGACTACATTACGTTTCCCAGACTCTCTTTTCATCTTCTTCCCAATGGAATGTTGGCAGAAGTGACATACACCATTTCTGGATCAAACTTTTATAGATATGGGGATATCTCCCCCATTTTGCCAGTGAGACGTTGGCAATAAGAAAGTCTAAGGAGAAGGCAGGGTCACAGGAGGGGTTCTTGAATCCTTGCATCAAGAGAGCCGCCTGTCAACCATGAACACCCACTACGGCTATTCCGTGAGTGACAAATGAACTTCATTGTCCTTAAGGCATCGTGCACCATAGCCTAACCTACCCTAATGAACACAGGGTGCTTTAGCTAGGGTGGCTGGGAAAGGCAACTCCCAGGAAATGGGACTGGATGAAAATAAAGAATGAGAGGGAGGCAGCCAAGCCAGGAAGCAGCAGCCAAAGCCGTTACTTCTGATGTACTCCAGGCAGAGGGACAGCAGAAGGAAAGGCTCTGCACCAGGAAAGGATGTGGCATGTGAGAAGAAGAAAAGAAGCAGTCTGTGTAGCCAGAGCACAGTGGAGAGTGGGATTAAGCAAGACTGAAGATGCAGACAGGAGCCAGATCATTCCCAGCCACCATCTCAAGCTTTCAGGAACCCCTATCCCCAACCCAGTGCAGCCTGGTGACCATTATTGGAGCTCTTATAATAACCTGAGGCTACTTCTATTATTACCTTTTCATCATTTTATAATTACCTTTAATTTTTATTTTTGAGATGGAGTTTTGCTCTGTCATCCAAGCTGGAGTGCAGTGGTGCAATCTCAGCTCACTGCAACCTCCACCTCCTGGGTTCAAGTGATTCTTGTGCCTCAGTCTCCCAGGTAGCTAGGATTACAGACGTGCACCACCATGTCCAGCTAATTTTTGCATTTTTAGTAGAGATGGGGTTTCATCATATTGGCTAGGCTGGTCTTGAACTCCTGACCTCAGGTGATCTGCCCGCCTCGGCCTCCCAAAGTGCTGAGACTACAGGCGCAAGCCACCTTGCCTGGCTATAGTTACCTATTTATGGATGATGAGCTTTCTGAAAAACCAAGCCATTCATCTTTGAATCTCTAGCATGTGTGTCAACATATACAAGTGGTTAATAAATATTTCTGGTATAAATGGATTAAATAAATCATGGCGTTGCAGGTCCCCATGTGACAATGGCTAGCTCTAGCATGATGATAGTTGTCATAGGAAGCAAAGAAGGATAATAAGAGACAACTCATCTCCACAAACACTGCGATTTTCATTTTTTCCAGCATGATTTGACCTCTTTTCAGGAAGTCCTTCCCTCCTCCCACCCACCCCTCCTTCAGATTCCTTCTAAGGATGACCCATTTCTAACTAAGATTTCTTCCAGATAACAGGTTGTTGGGAGCCTTCATTAAAGAGGAAGGTTTCCCCTTCAATGAAAATGACTGGAAACTGTGAAAAGACACAATTTGAAGCTGAAGGCCCCCTGCCAATACAATGACCCAGTTAGGAACCAAAACAAAGAACAGATAAGTCAGGGGAATAAAAGTCTCCCCATCACCCCCCGCCAACCCCATCTTCAACTCACCGCAGTGATTTCTAGGAAGTTTTAAATTTGAGGCACTACTTTCATTCCCCAGAATTGGAAAATGCCATCCCCTACCTCCAAAGGTTTTTCCCAGAGAGGTGAAGATGTAATCGTATTCACTTTAATGATATCAGTTTTTATTCTCGGCTCTCAGAGGCAGACTTCCCTCCATATCTCATGTCCCTCTCGCCCATTCATCCTGGAAAAGACACCAAGCCTGCTGCTCCCCAAAATTAAAACAACTCAGCAATGACTCATCACCTATTAATTTTGGGGTGAGGTGGATCCTGGAAAGTACAACAAAGTGCTGGTATAGTGGGGAAAAGGAAATTATCTTCTTAAGGAAGCGGTTTTTACATATTTCTTCCACATTACTCCCTAACGGCAAAGGAGAGTGAAGGAATACCCTTAAGGTCTGAGGTCAGAGTTTGAAGCAGACAGAGGCAGGGATAAAATTTTTTGAAGTTTCTCGTTTTATCTTTAAAATTGTTGCAGATTTTTTTTTCTCTCTCTCTCAAACACACACACACACACACACACTTTTGCATAAAAATAAACTATAATTCTGTCTACCAAATCTTTGAGTAAAATTGACAAGACAAGCACCATTAAGTTTATTCCATGGCTTCAGGCACTAATATCTCCCAAAGACCAACATTAGCCCCCAAGAGCAGGCGTACGTCTATGCTCTCAAGCTTTGGAGGCTTGTTCCCAGGGCTTCCATTTTTGCAAATTCCAGACAGTCATGTGTAGGGGTTCAGGTTATCTACCATGAGTCTGGATGACACAGTACGAGGGCAGATTTCCAATCATCCATCTTTCAACCCAGTCTTGATTGAGCGTTTTTAGAAGGCTGTTGGGAAAGACACAGAGATAGAAGAGGACAGAATTTAACATTATGCCACTGTTTATGGCCATTGGCGGTTAAGCAACAATTGATAAAGGTGTTGTGGTTTATTTCCTTATGATCAATGAGTAGGTAGGAGATGAAGGCAGCGCATCTGAAAAGGTTGTTGAGGTTGCTCACAGTGGCGCTTAGCTCTCTGCGCTCCAGTTTCTTGCGAGTCTCATTCATTTCCTCCATCCTACTCCCCTATTTATTTTCTCCTTCTTGCCTTCAGCACTGCAGATTTGGAGATGACTAGTTGCTCTTACCTCTCTTGAAATTTCTGGTTGTGACAGACCATAAGATAATTTTGGCTTTGGATATATTTTTTCCAGCTAAAACATGATTTTTTCTGTTGCTCTAGCAAATTGCCATTTTCATTGCAAAAAAAATATTATTCAATCAATATTTTTGCTGTATTTTCAATGCATTAAGGAAACAAAATCCTTCCGGCATAGTAGCAGGACTGTATACCATAAAAATAATTTGAGGTAGGGAAAATAGGGCTGAAAACTTTTTCGCCTGTCTTGGCCATATAGAGGTGCCATTATTCTTTCTTCTTTCCTCTTCCTTCCCTTCTTCTTTCTGTTCTTCTTTGATAGGGTCTTGCCAAGGCTGGAGTGCACTGGCACAATCATTACTCACTGGTCTCATCCTCCCTGGCTCAAGTGATCCTCCACTTTAGCCTCCTGTAGCTGAGACTACAGACTCAAGCCACCATGCCCAGCTACTTTTTGTATTTCTTGTAGAGATGGGGTTTCAGCAGGTTGTCCAGGCTGATCTCAAACTCCTGGGCTCAAGTGATCTGCCAACCTCCACCTCCCAAAGTGCTGGGATTATAGGCATGAACCACCGCACCCAGACCATCATTCATTTTTGATGAAGGAAAGTAGAGGAGAAAGAGGAACAGGATTAAAAGAGCGAAGAAGATAAAACACATTAAGAAAAAAGAAGTGGGAAGAGCTGCAGTTAGGGCACATAGGCATTGGGAGGAAATAATGGGTTGGTATCCTATTAATTGGTTGGTATCCATGCTCTACTGGGAATTAAATATTTAATAGGTAATAGGGTGAGAACAGTTTTCCTCCATGTGGAAAGAGTGAAACCAACTCTCAACCCTCTAAAGGCTTTTCTCATTCCCTCATAATCTCTTTTCCTAACAGTAAATTCAGGAGTCTCACATATGAATAGTATGGGTAATTCCTGCCTATTGTTTGGGGGCTTTTGCATCTAATGGAGTATTCACATTCACCATATTCTTAACCTACTAGAAAGATGTCTTCCCATCAATAAATTTGGTATTTTCTTTTTTCTTTTGATTTAATTTTCCTTCTAGTATTTTCATCTTAAGGTCTACCAGCTTGTCAACTCCCAGCCCCAAGTTTAAGGATTTTTCTTTTCTGGGAAACACCATGGCCCCATGTAGTCACAAGTGCTGGGGATGTTCTTTTGTATCATTAAATAACAGGAAAAGCGCTTTTTATTTCTCAATAAGATCAATTTTATCCTGAGATCCGCTACTCAACAGTTCTCTATTTTGTTCCCACTTTAAATATGGAAAGACAGAAGTTCCTACAGGTTATAGACTTCTGGTGAGCTAAATAACATAATTATCAGTCTAATACCTAATCCACTAGAAAAGTTGCCAAAATGCTTGACCAAACCTCAATGTTCCAAGAAAGCCTGCTTTGTTTTTCAACAATTTGCTTTGAAACTCCTTAACAATAGTATTCATTTCTGATCTATCTTTATGTCTTTGTAGCAGAAAGTGGAGATTCTAACACACTGTAGTTATGTAATGTATTTCTGATGAATGCAAGAGTAAAAATCAGCAGAAGAAAACATCAATTTTATCATATTGTCACAAAATGATAGTTGATGTTATTTCCAACTGAATTAAAGGGATTGTGAAAAAACTTTTGACCTCACAGGTTGGGGATGTGCCTCAAAACATTCTGCAGGAACCTGTAGGTTCTCTTAGAAACATATTATGGTTTTGTCTTTAATGAATCCAGCTAAATCTTTAACAATCATATGCTGCCATTATTTTAGTATTTCCCATGCAATTACCACCTAAGTCAAGGTGACTCACCGGTAAACGAGTTATGTATCTCTCTTGCGAACTACAGCTGTTCCTGGGAAGTGATCTGTACATATACTCATATCCCCTTTGAGAAAAGCTCTATGAAGACTTTGAAGAGTTCTTGCCAGGTGCAGTGGCTTGTGCCTATAATCTCAGCACTTTGAGAGTTGGAGGCAGGAGGATTACTTGAGGCCAGGAGTTCAAGATCAGCCTGGGCAAACTAGCAAGACCATATCTCTACAAAAACAATTTAAAAAATTAGATACGCATGGTGCCTGGCACCTAGAGTCCCAGCTTCTTGAGAGGCTGAGAAGGGAGGATCACCTGAGCCCAGGACTTTGAGGCTGCAGTGAGCTATAATCACATCACTAAACTCCAAAGAGAGTGAAGCCCTGTCTCAAAAAACAAACAAATGAAAAAAAGAAAGAAAGAAAGAAAACAGTTATTTAACATACTAGGATAAGAAGGAAAAAAAGAAGAAAAGGGCAGAGGATGAAGAAAGCAAAGGAAAACTACAAGATGATACCCAGGTTCACTTTTCAAATGCTGTTTTCAGGAAGCTTTCATGAGTTCTCCAGAAGATAAGTCTTAAAAGAGGTGGGTGACATGAGCTTAGCTTCAAGAATGCTCACTGGGGACCTTGCTGTGAGCAAGGTGGTAGTCAGTGACACAGATGCCACAATATTACAAGGCCACACATCAGCACTCATAGAGGTCAGCAATTCCCAGCTGACCAGGCGGTGAGGGATTCTGTGAAGGAAGAAGTGAAGCAGCATTTCTCAAGCATTTTCTGAATACCAGGCACTTTCTGGATATTTTGCATATGCTGTCAGGTTAGTGCTTACAACAGTATGAGGCATTATCCCCAATTTACAAGTGTGGAAATGGAGGCTCAGAGTGCAGATAACTTGCCCAAGGTCACATAATGTGTAACAAATTCAAACAAATCTATTTCATCCCTAAGTATGTGTTTTTTTCCTACCACATTTGGCTTTGTCCCATGGCAACCTCTAATGTGGTCAGCAGAGAAAAAACTGTAAGGAGCCCAAGAGAAAAATCAAAAGGGGCTCTCCAACCGGAAGCAGGCTCCGCAGAGCACCCTGGTGAGAACCATCTCTCCTAGGAGACGAGCTGCGGAAAGCCCTTCCTGTTGGTCACTGCTGTGGGCAAAGACGGGGAGTTCGCACAGACCCTGGGAGCCCCTCTAGAAACAGGTTCAGGACACTTTGCTACTCAGAGGCCTCCCCACACAGCAAACCCTTTAAAGTGGGAAGCGGGAAAACCAGCTGGCGAGGGGGCGCCAAGATGGCTGAGAGAAGCCAGCGGCGGAATGCAGCTCCCAGGGAGTGAGACGCGGAGGGCTGGAGGACTTCACGGTTACAAAGGTGCCGGGTTCTTTTCTGTGGGACTGATAGGGCACTGGAATTGGCCGCAGGGCGAGAGCCGCCCAGGGGGGCAAATCAAGACGGGGGGACGGGGAGGGGAGGGGGGCGGCGTTCCCACCTGAACGTGCAGCCGGCTCGGAGGGTCGGGGGACTGAACCCCCAGGGTGCTCCGTTTCGGATCCTGTGCTTGCCTCAGGCCTCCTGCAACCCGTGGTCCACGGGGTCCCTGCCAGACGGTGGGCGCCGTGGGTAGGAGCAGAGGCTACCGCGGGCTCCGCAAGCAGTCGCTTGGACTTGGGAGGAGTGTGGACTAACCCCAGCAGGATGGACCCCCACAGAGGGAGGCACGGTTGAAAGCAGGGAAACAGACCCTAAGGCCTAGCAGGCCCCAGCTCCACAGAACTCAAACTGAAGCACTCGCTTGAGAGCTTGGCAGCAGATACGCCAGCTTGACCTCAACTAGGAAGATTGCTCTGAGGGAGACGCCATTGGGAAGGCGGGGCCAACCTCACCTGCAAACAAACTCCCGGGAAGGACCACCCACCCACCCAACAAGCTGACTGAACCCGAGAGAGCCCAGCAACGCCCTCCACAGGCCAAAAAAGATACAGCTCCAACCTCAATAGAAAAAACGTCCCCTCAGAGACTACTCCTGAAATCACCAACTTCAAAGATTAAAGGGAGATAAATTCATGAAGATGGGGAAAAAACAGCGCAAAAAGGATGAAACCAACGAAGAACAGAACACTTCTTCTTCTCCCAGGCATCACAACTCCTCACCATCAAGGGAACAAAAAAAGAAAATGACTCTGATGAATTGACAGAAGGTGGCTTCAGAAGGTGGATAATAACAAACTTCTCTGAGTTAAAAGACCACGTTCTAACCCAATGCAAAGAAACTAAGAACATTGAAAAAAGATTAGACGAAATGCTAACTAGAATAATCAGCTTAAGAACATAAGCGACTTGATGGAGCTGAAAAACACAGCACAAGAACCTCACAAGGCATACACAAGTTTCAACAGCCAAATAGATCAAGCAGAAGAAAGGATATCAGAGATAGAAGATCAAATCAATGAAATAAAATGAGAAGGCAAGATTAGAGAAAAAAGTGAAAAGAAATGAACAAAGCCTCCAAGAACTGTGGGATTATGTGAAAAGACCTAATCTACGCTTGATTGGCGTACCTGAATGTGACGGGAGAATGAATCCAAGTTGGAATACATTCTTCAGGATATTATCCAAGAGAACTTTCCCAACCTAGCAAGGCAGGCCAACATTCAAATCCAGGAAATACAGAGAACACCACAAAGATATTCCTCAAGAGAGCAACCCCAAGGCACATAGTTGTCAGATTCATCAGGGTTAAAATGAAGGAAAAAATCCTAAGGGCAGCCAGGGAGAAAGGTTGAGTCACCCACAAAGGAAAGACCATCAAACTCACAGCGGATCTCTCAGCAGAAACCCTGCAAGCTAGAAGGGAGTGGGGGCCAGTATTCAACATCCTTAAAGAAAAGAACTTTCAACCCAGAATTTCATATCTGGCCAAACTAAGATTCATAAGTGAAGGAGAAATAAAATCCTTTATGGACAAGCAATTAGCTGAGAGATTTCATCACTACAAGACCTGCCTTACAGGAACTACTGAAGCAAGTACTAAACAGGGAAAGGAACAACCAGTACCAGCCACTGCAAAAATATACCAAATGGTAAAGAATAATGATGCAATGAAGGAGCCACATCAATTAACTGGCAAAACAACCAGCCAGTAACAAAGTGGCAGGATCAAATTCAAACATAACAATATTAATGTTGAATGTAAATGGCCTACATGCCCCAATCAAAAGACACAGACTGGCAAACTGGATAAAAAGTCAAGACCCATCGGCATGCTATATTTAGGAGAACCATCTCACATGCAAAGACTCACATAGATTCAAAATAAAGGGATGGAAGAAGATTTACCAAGCAAATGGAGAGCAAAAAAAAAGCAGGGGTAGTAATGCTAGTCTCTGATAAAACAGACTTTAAACCAACAAAGATCAAAAGAGACAAAGAAGGGCATTACATAATGGTAAAAGGATCAATGCAACAAGAAGAGCTAACTATCCTAAATATTTATGCACCCAGTGCAGGAGCACCCAGATACATAAAGCAAGTTCTTAAAGACCTATGAAGAGACTTAGTCTCCTGCACAATAATAGTGGGAGACTTTAACACTCCACTGACAATATTGGACAGATCAATGAGACAGAAAGTCAACAAGGATATCCAGGTCTTGAATGCAGATTTGGACCAAGTGTACCTAATAGACATTTACAGGACACTTCACCCCAAATCCACAGAATATACATTCTTCTCAGCACCACATTACACTTACTCCAAAATTGATCACATAATTGGAAGTAAATCACTCCTCAGCAAATGCAAAAGAACGGAAATCATAACAGTCTCTCAGACCACAGTGCAATCAAATTATAACTCAGGATTAAGAAAAGCACTCAAAACTGCACAATCACATGGAAACTGAACAACTTGCTCCTGAATGATGAATGGATAAACAATGCAATGAAGGCAGAAATAAAAATGTTCTTTGAAACCAGTCAGAATGAAGACACAAAGTACCAGATCCTATGGGACACAAATGTGGGAAGCCTATAATCCTAGCACTTTGGGAGGCCAAGGGGGAGCGGATCACAAGGTCAGCAGATCGAGATCATCCTGGCCAACATGGTGAAACCCAGTCTCTACTAAAACTGCAAAAATTAGCTGGGTATAGTGGCATGCACCTATAGTCCTAGCTACTCAGGAGGCTGAGGCAGGAGAATCGCTTGAATCCAAGAGTAGAGGTTGCAGTGAGCTGAGATCACACCATTGCACTCCAGCCTGGTGACAGAGCAAGACTCTGTCTCAACAACAACAACAACAAAAAGTGGGAAGGAAGGTCAGTAACCACAGTCTTCTTGCTATCTTCTGCAGAGTAGGTACAAAGCAGAGAGGTTAAGAATTTATACTCAGGAAACCCATAAGCAAAGAGCCAGAAGCCATCATTTTAACATGGGGCAAATTACAAAGCCCTCACAAAAGTACTCTACCCCTTATATTCTCAAATAGAGGAAAATGTAAAAACTCTTTGCTGTTTGTCCTAAACTTTCCTATTTTGAGCTTCAAGAATGGTTCTTAGAGAAAGAAAAACAACAGTCCATGTTTACTTTCTCTACATAAATCATATTTCTCCCTGACTTCATCTGTTCAGACCAAAAAATCCTGATCATTCTAGTCAAGTCTCATACAGAAGCACGAAGACCACCCCTCTTGCTCAGTCCTCATTTCTTTAACTCATCAGTTAGTTTAGTTGCACTGGACATAGTAGAATCACTGAAGATGTTAAGCTCCATAGCATCAGGAACCATGACTCCATGTTCTGTTCCTGATGCCCATAGTCATCCCTGACACATAAGTTCTTTCTCCGGGACTGCTGAATTTGATTGAGTTGTTTGTTGAAATTGTAGAGCTGAAGAAAATTATAGAACTATACAGATGATATAACTCAATCCCCAAGAAAGCAAGGTGGACTTTCCATGGATAGGCAGGTTGTGAGTGGCAGAACCAGGGCCAAAAGCCAAGTCTGGTCTATTGCTTTATGCCACAGAGCCTAAAGATTGAAGCATGCTCAATATTATTAAATTGACTCTCTCTTAATAACTTGGTTCTAGCTTTTAGAATTGTCTGTGATCAGATGTGATTTGTAGACAGGCTTACTAATGATGAAATGGCCCCTAAGTGTTACATTTGGCAATAGTTAGGGTGTTATATCAGATAAGATGCTTTGGGCTGCAAGTGACAGAAAATCCAAATCAACTGATTTAAACAATGAAGAATTGTATTGCCTTGCATAAATAAAGGCCTAGAGGTAGGTCAGGTATTACATAGGACCTCTCCTTGTGATCCCATGGCACTGTCCTCTTCCCTTTTCTTTATTCTCAAGCTGCCACAGAAGTGCCACAATATTACAAGGCCACACATCAGCACTCTACAGCACTCTACAGATGAAAGGAAGAGCATCTCTCTTTGTGCCTCTCTGTTGAGGGCAAGGAAACATACGTGAAGCCCTTAACGGACTTTTCTTGTATCTTGTTGGCTGAATTGCATCATGAAACCATTCCTGACAAATTGTCCTGTCCAAGTGAATACACGTATTTCTTGGCTTAAGTCTGGGTTCCTGGGTCAACCACTAGCCAGCAGCATGGGTTTACCATGATTAGCTTAGACCAATTAGGGTTCATCCCTGCAGGTAGGGATCAATATGTTGAACAATGGCAAAGGGATGGTGTGAATGTTGACGAGACAATCTCAGAAGCCACTACAGTTACATAAAAAGGATATTTACTTTATTAGCAAATGGATAATTTAAGAAGATCCATCTATGAAGAGAGGCTTCATTATACCTGAGGAAGCCTAGATTATGAACAGTGTCTTTTACCTGATTCCACACCTCTGAATTCCTCTTCTTCCCATAGCCCTACTTCCCATCATGACCACCCCTGATCCCAGACTCTTTGCTTCCCAAGAGCAGTCCTTGCTTGTGTGTTGAGACTTAAGTCTTCTGGAAAACAGCTGGTGTTTGGCATCACGTGACCTTTGCTCGCTTGAACCCTTATCTTGCATTTGTTGCTGTTTTTAGGACTGGTTTCTCCACTGATCCTAGCTCCTAATTTCCTGTTGTGGGAAACTGCCTAGAAGTATACTTGCCCCAGGATTGTAGCTCTTTGCTTCTTCCTAACCCAGGGGCAATAGCCACAGCCGTGAACCCCCTCTTGGGGGTTGCAAGCCTAATTCCTTCTGATGCCCTTCTTCCATGTCAGCTGCTTGTCTGTTCTGCCCTGTTTGCCTGCATTTCTTACCCTGAATGATTTACACTGTGCTGGTCACTCATTAGGATACTTTGCCATCCTGGACTCCCTACCCCCAATCACTCCCTTGATGGTAAGCCACAATTTCCACAGTTTCCAGCCCCCTTCCCTGCCCTCCCTTGGAGAGCCAAGGCTAGCTTCTCTCCTATCAAACTCTATCAGTTCTATCATACAGTTTGTAAGGTGCCATGCCCCATTCCTAACGGGATCATCTATTCATTAGATTATTTCTGAAGACTTCTAGTCAGGAAGAGTAAAATTGTCTTCCCAGTCAGTACAAGGTTTCTGTAGACCCACAAAGCTCAGAGAGGCCTTACAAAATGGCTTAGTTCAAATTTCTAAACTTCCATAATATTTGGTTTTACCATTCTATATATTTTTTGTATCTGTCTTCTCTCCTTATAGTCCATGACTATGCATTCCAAGAGAACAAGGGCTTTATGGTATATATTCTTTATCTGGAATGGTATCTGGAACATACCTCTAAGTGTTGGTGGACTGAATGAACTAGATTATCAGACTCAAGTCCAAGGTCAAGTAGTATCTTCAGTTGACTTTGGACCTGAGTGCTACTCAATGGTAGAGTGGGGACTGGAAGTCAGATTTCCCTATTCCTTGGTTTTCTGTATTACAAAAGAAAATATATAGGGAATAATTGGCTCTGAAATAATTATATGTATTTTATTATAATACCTCTCCCCTCAAAGCATAATAAAGGATTTTGCAGATGACGTCTCTTTTACCATTCACGTTCCAATAGTGGAGAAATTGTTAAAGGAGGTTTATTTCTTTTTGAAGGCTTACTGAGGTAAAGAATAGTGAAGTCACCTCATCACAAGGCTACATTCAGTTTCACATTCTCGTTTGCTTTTCAGACCAATAGTTAAATTTCTCAATTCCTACACCAAAGCAAAGAAAATGCTGCTAGCTTTGTCAACAACAAATAAAACATGGTTAACTACTTTGCAGGCAGTTCACATGTTCATCTTTCAGAGTCTATTATGAATCTATTATGAATCAAGCTATACTTGGCATATCTGTGAAAGAGTGTGTGAAGCTTTCTTGCAGAACAAAAAAACAATAACACCCATATTCATGAATTGTGATATTTTGGGATAACCATATGTGACTAGTGTGTCTTCAAAATATTTTATTCTGTTGATACATAAAAGGTTTGAAAATGTTGTTTTCTCGGCCTCTGATGTTCAAGGAGGCTAAAGAGCTGGCAGCCCTGATTTTTTTCTTATTCATATGCAAAAGTTATAGCTGAAACAGCCGTCCAACAGAACATGTTGATCATGTCTTCAAGAGCAAAAATGTGTGCCCTGCTACTTAGGGCCACAAAAGGCATTGGTCCTTAACAGAAAGTAGCTGCTAAGCTATTAGAAACCTACAGGGCCTTACCAGTGCCCAGTGAGTGAAAGTTCTTAATAGTACCATGGGATTGAACGGAATTCTTTTGCCTCTGACCTGGGCCTGGCATATGAACATAAGGACATCTTGTGTCCTAGAGAGAAGATATAGAGCTGATATTTTATTTATTAATTAATGCCCCATCGAGTTACAGAAAGGATTTAAGGCAGCTTATATAGAGACTTGTAGTACAAAAAGAAGAAAAAGAAAACAGGTAAAATAAGTGAGAAAAATGAAGCCACAATAAAATGAGGGCAGTATATAAAGTGTATATGGAACTCAATATAGAAAGGCTTAAGGCAGCACTGGGATTACTCCCCTAAGAAATATGCATGGGAATGTATTACTTTTGGAGAACCAAGTGTATACAAATCCAAACTTTTAAGCCAAAGACCATATGAAGCTAATATTTACATTTCAAAAGTATTTTTCAAATAACTCATCCCTATATTTTGTAAAATGGTGAGGTTTTTGCTGTTAAAATAGATTTATGTTATTATAGAAAAAATTTTCGATTATCTATGTATGGCACTTTATTCTGCTATAGGATAGGCATAAATAAATAATTTCCACTGCATACAATGTGAGTCCACAGCAACCACTGCAGGGTAGAGGACCAAGAACTGTTTTGGAGATATTTAATCAAAAACATGGATTGATGGAGAACAGCTCCTCTCCAGTTAGGCCAGGATTCTATGCAGTTGTCTAACTTCAGAGGTACAGGCTGGCTCTCGAGGAAGGGAATGTTAAATTCTAATCCTAGCTTTTTCCTGATTTTCATCCTATTAAAAACTCCTCTTAGGAAGCTTACTTGTCACCTTCTTGATGACAGACCTGTTTCACCTGATAGCACCTAGCTTAAGCACCTTGAACACAGCAGGCATCCAAAATATTTCCCAAATTTTGCAAGGAGAAAGAAGTGAGCTTTATGACCTCTGAATTTACAGTTTTTATACATTAGAGTGAGATTCAGAATTTTCCTCGTATTTTAGCCCAGCAGTAATGTCACTTCAGATCCACCCTCTGAGACTGTAGGACTCAGGCCTCAGGCAGCTCGTAGTGACTTTAAAGGACAAGAGTTAGGTTGACAAGAGGGAGAGACAGTTCCTGGGTGAGAATGAGGTGACACAGCTGGTCCTGAGATAAAAAGATGTGAGAGTCAGATACACACAATAAAGTCTGATCATCAACGAGGCCAAGGATGGTCTCATGGCAAATAAGAGGACTGCCCTTTGACCTTGACCTTTCCATAATTATCTCTTAAGCAGCAATGCTCTGTGGGTGGTTTCATTTCTTTCTTTTCTCTTTCCTCTTTTCTTTTCTCTCTCCTTCCTTCCTTCCTTCCCTCCCTCCCTCCTTCCTTCTTACCTTCCTCTTTCTTTCTTTCTTTCTTTGCCTTTCAAGACTGCCTTTGACATTTACTCATGAACGTTAGAGTGGTTGCCAAAGAGTGATTAACAAATCCCTCACTCAGACATTCCCAGGATAGTCCTGGATACTAAAACCTCCTAAAGGCAGCCCTGATTTATACTCTTCTTTTACTGTTTTTCATCATATTATTTGCTTTGACCCTGAGTGTGTATGTGGGGGATGGGGAGGGTGAAAAACAACCTATTTCAACTAAAAGTAATCTTCTGTTTTGCATTTGTACAAAATCAAAATAGATCCTAAATTTCAGAGTCATGCCTTTAAAACTGCTCTGGGCTATTCTTCAAAGGTAGTTCTTACAACATATTGAAAATAATGTGGTCAAGTTAAAAAGAAAGCACCACAATTTTGCTTTTAAAATAACCAGTATGTTATTTTAAAATGTCGATCCATTTTTTGGTTTTCACATAAAATCCTTAGATTGTTAAATCCCCCCGCAAAGAAATCTGTGCCTTTTTTTTCTAGTTTAAAGTTTGAGGTTTTTTTGTAATTTATTTTTGCATTTATTGTTGGATAATGATGTACTACAGAAACTATAAAACACAAGCTGTCTCTTATTTTGTTTGGTGATAAATTGCTCAATTAAAAGCAGGTTATGCTGCATGCCCTTGGCAACCTGAGCTGAGACTGTATTGTTCAGAGTAGTACATGTCACTCTAAATAATTTCATATGCATCTGTTTTATTAGTAGGTGCTAATTAAATATGCATTTTGTGGAGTGACTTTACATAAGATCACTTTGCAGTTTCCTTTATTATTTATTGTTACACTCAGGGATTCATGGATCATGAATCCTACTATAAAAATTCTCCTCTTAAAATCATTAATGGAAAGTGAAGCCCCTTTCTAATAGTGTTTTTCTAGACATGATTAGAAAATATTCTAGTGCAAATTTAAAAGCAACAAAAATGTATTACTAATATGCACCATGTTATGTATTTCTCAGATTTATAAGCCAATGCAAATGCTCATTATAAAAATTAATGCCATCTTTTAATTGGTCTCCACACATTCCTCTGGAAATCCATCCAGTCCGTGCAAACGATAGTCAATATGAAGATGGCTGATGGGGAGTTTCTCTGGCAGCTAGGATCTGTGGCCTTACCCAAGTGCTCTGTAGGGCCAGTAGGTCACACGTATGTATGATCTAGCCTGGTTGCTATAGGGCTACTTCCTGCCGTTGCCTTGCCTTCTTGTCCAATGCAACTCAAAACCTCAAATCTGTAGCATTAATTCTTTCAGAAATGGCCACCATTCCTCCCTTTGTCTATTTTCCACACAGTGTTATACCACCCTGGTCATCCCCTCACTCAAGTAAATTGTTTTAGAGCTATTTATGCATAGATAGCTTGTAACTTTAGGTAAAGCCCTCAAGCACTCTGGGTCTTGCTTTCATTCTGAAGAGAAAATATATTGGCATTTCTCAGAATACTATATCCATGAAAGTTTTTAAAAGTCTTAGTGAATAAGTTGATGGCCCTCTTTATCTCTAATGCATATTAGCATATTGAAATTTCTAAAAATCACAAAGGTACGTGTTTGGCTTTGCTTAACACAGTGTCCACAAATTATTTTATCTGGGAAACTTTCTCCTAATAATATGTTGCCATCTCTCAGAACTAGTGGAAAGACATACTTTCACTCCCCAAATTACTTTAGACTGCTATACTCAACAATATTTAAAAGACTGTTCTAACTCTACCGGACACTATGGTTCTGTCTGTTATTCTCGTCTTTTCACAAATGATTTGAATGCCTAGGTTAAGCTAAATGACTCCATGTAGTCAATAGTTTCTTTAAAAAATTGCTTGAATCTGGGCAATTTATCTGCCCACCAGTCACATAGTTCGTGGCATTTTACACACTCACACACCAGAGTACAGTAAGCTAAAGGTTTTAAAGACTGACTAATACTTCACCGTGATAGGACAGACGTTTGGAGTTTCAGCCAAATCTTGTAAATTTAGCAATGAATATCAGAGCAACTCCTTCTGTTACCCTAAATGTCAGGGACTCTTACATTTTCATGAAGAACACACAGGTCTTGGTTTTTAAAGGTCGTACATGAGCACTTTCATTGAAAATCATAAGGTTTGTCTACATTGAAAAGATGAGTGCTACCATTAGAGGCATGTGAAAAATGGACCTGGGTGCTGACGCAGTCTCTTGATGTTCCAAGGTGTGGATTAGACCAAACTTCAGCACTCTAAGGGCTCTCCAGTCAGCATATTTGAGGACCAGTATGAGCACTTTCCCCCACAACCGCTGTTTCAGCATAATCATTCATATACATTCATGCTCTACTATCTGAAATTGAGCTAAGTAAACTATGCCTTATTTGATACCCCAAAAAGCATGTTGAGTGTAAAGATTAGCCTACGTTTTGCCCCATATACTTTACTGTATATACCACCGTCTAATTACTTCCTCTTCTAGGTGGCTAACTCACTTCCTATTACAGAACCTCACCTATCCAGTTCTTGCCTTGGTTCTATTATAGCAGGAAGTCCATAAGACAATCTGTGGAAGGTAGCCTCAGTTTCAAAATAGCTGCCCATGTCCCTGTGAGTGCTGATACTTTGAGCCAGTTCCAGTTAACTTGCCGAGTTTTACCCTCTTACCCTTGTCTTGATTCCCGACTTTGTGGTGCCCCTAGCAGCTCAACTGTTTTCAGATAAACTGCTTCCACGTTAACCTTGCCTTGCCTCACCTATATCTGGCTTCTCATCTCGAATCCAACTACAATTATAGCACAACACTATAAAAACAAGTCCATTTAAGTGTGCTTGGGCACAGAGAAATAACAAAGAATGTTGAGTAGCCGCAAATAAACTAAGCATGTGGCAGTTGGGTTGAGTCATTTTGCAACTAAACAGCCACATTTGAATAAGACTTATATGGAAGCCACTCAGGTATAGTTTCATAAGAACTATGCGCACCAGGGATTGTTCATCTTATTTCTCACCTTCGAGAAACCTTCCCTGACTGCTTGAACCCGAAAGGGTCTTGTTTTCCGAAGTTACGTAACTCCTATTGTCTGTACCAAGTGCCAGGCATTTACCATTGTCTGGCTTTGCACTGTCTGATTGTCTCATTGGCTCTATTTTTACACAGGGATAGTCTTCCTAAATAGATGAGGACTGTGTCTAACTAATTTTTATATCTCCCACAATCTGTAGTTTATAGTAACAAGAAGATATTCTCAGAGATTTGAGCAACTAGACGGTGTGATATGGGGTCATCAGAGACATCTATTTGAGTGAATTAGAAAATGAGCTGGAACCTAGCTGTCGGGTGAGGATTGATGGGAGGGAAATAAGGGATTTTGAGACAGAATGAAGAAGACAAACATAGGAAGTTCAACATGCTGCTCTGGTTTAAACTAAACACTACCAATTTCTTTGTTCCACGAGGGTTTCAGAATTCCCTTCCTACTTCATAATTACCTATGTTATTGCATAGGCAACAGATTAGACAAGGGCCTCCTGAGAATTCCTAATGCCACCATAAAACAATTGCAGCAAAATTTCCAGGAATTCAGATTTAGGTTTCTCCTTACAAGATTATTTACTCCTCTGATAACTCATAATAATATTCAACTAAAGTGAGAAGGAAGCTTTCTCCCCGAAAATTCCTTTCTCATTCTTCTAACTCAACATCAGCCTCAAAGGTCTTTGGGAAACTCAAGACTCAAAGAGCATGGCATCCTACTGACAAGGGTTTTCAAGTCAAAGATGCTCTTCTCATTATCACAACTAGCAATTTTAATTCTTTAAAATGATTTCAGCCTGGGAATGATTAGCTTGTCCTCTTTACATATCCATACCTTTATATTAATCTATTATATGTGGGTATGCATTCACCAGTTGAATAAATCATTTTTAAAAGTATAGTGGTTTTTTAATAATAATATTTGGTTACACCCAATAAATGATTCAGCAAATTGTTTTCTTTTAAAGACATAAATGTAGTAAAGGGATGTTTTCCGTCCCCCAAAAATTACAATAATGCCCAGGTGACTTGGTAAGCCAAAATATTCCTAACCACCTGGGCCTACCCTCCACTCGGGGATCTGACTCCAGGCTAATGAAGACTCACCATCTTACTTTAGACTGACAGCTATAAATTGTCTGAGTAGCTGCAAATGTCCAGCTCCTTAGAGGCTTGGATAATATCTCTTAGTCTGTAATTATAAGCAGGAGCAAATGAATGTCTATCTACTATGATTTTGAGACAAAGAAAAAGAATTGGTAGCATCATAAACTCTGCCTCAAAAATGTATCAGATAGGTACAAGGAGATCAATGGGGAAACCCAGAAGATTTTGCAGTTACCTGCAGCCAAAGAAATTATAGAAATCAGGGCAAGAGGAAAAGAATACAGGGTATGCCAGGGTGGTAAGATCCATCTGTCTGTGTTAATGTATCTATCTTCTACCTGTATTCTCATATTGACCTTGGTGTGATGAAGCCTGCAGTGAGATAGATTTATGCTTTTGTATATATGGCTCTGCCTTACGTCTGCTATGAGGCTTGGAAAATTTTATGCCACCTCTCTGAGTTCCAGGTTCCTATTCTGAAAAATGGAGACACAAGTGCTTTTCCTATTCACTTAAAGGGGTAGTCATGAGGATAAAATGTGATAATTTTGGAACTGGCTCATTGTCTTAAAGAGCTCTCTGCCTGCTATTGACAACGGAAGCCTAGAGGAGACTTCCAGAAGGCTGCCTCCCTCTCTCCAGAGGTTACAGTAGACGATGTCCACTCCTCCATTCCATGAGCAGTAGTGTCACCCAGGATCAGTGACAAACATTGTTTCTGATGAGCTCCTTGCTGGTCCTCTATCTCCCTTTCCAATGAGGTATTTTTCAGATGACTTTGAAACTTCCCAAGACAGCCTTCATCCAAAATGCAATGTTCACTTCCTTTTTTGATTCGTATCCAGGAGCCCTAGACTAGACCAGTTCTCCCAAAGCTCACTGAGCCTCAGCTAGAACCTCAACCTTCGGTTTGCCTAGAAAAGATTTAAGACAAGGAGTCGTGTGATGATTCTGTAAACTATGAAATTCTACTCTGTTGTAAAGTATCCCTTTCTGACTTCTACAGTAATGGAGGACTCACTGAACCTTCAGAGGCAACTCATTCCATCTTTGGATAGCTCTGAGGGTTGAGCTGGAACCCAGGTCCCTGTCACTCTCACCAGTGTGGTCCAAATGCTACTCAATTCCACACAGAAGTCTAATCACCCAGAACACGTTTTCTTTTCAGTCTCCCCCCAGAAATCTTTTTTTTCCATGTTGTTTCTCATGGATATAGGGTCTAATTCCTTATTCCCCTGTTTTCTTCTCCCTGAACATCTCTGGATTGATGGTAATAACTAATAATGGTTAATACTGATATTCTGCTAATAATCTGCCAACTCCTCCACAGAATCTTATGATTTTGTGAGATTCTCAACAAAGCTTCAAATACAGACTAAAAACAAAGATCAGAAATCTAGCTTATTCCCTTATCTACAAGTCTGGTTATATTGTCAATGAAAGAAATCATTTTGTGTTTGACGTGATTTGTTCTTAGTGAACCAATACTAGCTCCTAGTGATCATTGCTTCTTCTCTTCAATAATCCATTCTAGCAACTTGGCCAGAATTCATTTTCACTTCCTTTCTGGAAATCAGAATGACACTTCAGTTTTTGAACCTTCTTTGTTCATTGTAACTCTTTACAGCTTCATAACAATGACTCAGCAATCTCTTTAACATTTCTCATTTTCGTCTTTTGATAAGAAATGAACCATTTGGATCCCAGAAATGAATACAAGCTAACTCAGTATGTCTGGTGTGGACATTTCTTTCTGTGTAAACCTGAAAGAAGTTTATTTCTGAAGATTCAGAATTCTGTTTAGAGAGAGAGTGGGTTGAGACAACAGACTTCACTATGTTAAAGCACCAGCATCCACAACCCTCTTTATTTATGCGCAGTTCAATAGAACAGGAATTGTTTCCTAGCAGACTAGGTCCAGAGTGTATACAGAAGAGAAAAATATCATTAGTAGGTTGAGGAGGGACAGGCAGATAAATGAGGAATGAAAAGGATGACAATCGGAATCTGTGTTTTAATATTTCCCAGGGTGCATCGCCCCTAGGAAAGAGAGAGGACTTTGTCTCTGTCTTTCTCCACTTTGGTTTGGCATGACCAGCAGCATCTCTCCTCGGAGGGAAACGACAAGTGTCTGCTGGTCTGGATTAAGACACATTAACAGGGGAAGCATATGGTCACTCACACGGTGCTTGTTTCTACACTGAGCCAAGGTTAACAAATTAATGAAAAGGAAGCGTGCGACATAAATGTTGAGCCTTATTAAACATGAGATCATCACTCCCAGCTATCTTTATCTTACAAGAATCTAAATTAAAGAAATGTAACCCCTCTTCCATGCATACACACTGAAAATCATTCTTATAATAGCAAATTATATTTTTGAGGACAAACAGCAGTTTTAAACTCTAGCATTGTAAGGGAAGAGTCTGTTCTAAAAGAGTTTTATTGAGATGATATGGGAAGAAGCAGTGTTATTTACTGAAGTACAGCATTGCATTTTCCTTTGTTCTTTCAACAGGTTAGTAATTACAGGAGTGGTGATTAGCCTTGACAGAGGGTACACAGAACGATAAATGGATACTGGGGGCTCTCTGGTGCCAAGCATATTATTTTCAGTCGGAGCTAATTATCCTTATTATACTGCATGACTCTTTTTTCTTGAATTATGAGTGGAAAAGTGCTGAATAGAGTTTTTTTCAAAGTGCCCTGAACTGTGGAGGGAAATGAAAATTACAAACAATGAAAGGCTTGTTAGACAATGAGAGTGATCATCTATAAAGGGATTCTGAAGGAACTTCCCTTTTCCTGCGCTATAGAAATGTAAAGTGCTTATCAGAAAATGATCAGGTTTTGAGTTTTGTTTTGAGATTTTTTTTTTTTTCCCACACGGATGATGGGAGGAAAAGAGTTATATTCAGCCCAGCCTGGGGCAGTAGCAAAGCAGCAGGAAGAAAGATGGAAAGTCTATCTTTGTATAGGATCAGTAAATTATGGAGGGTTGGGGGCAGATAGAGGGTGGAGGTCAGGGGGAAACTGTGTTTAGACACAGAGGCAGAAGGAATTTGCTGATTCATGCAACTAAATCCCCACTGCCAGACCCTTCAGTGTAAGGAAAGATAGTTAGGATCCTGCCTGCCCCAAACGCCACCTGAGAACCGATCTGAGAAGAGAGAGTTTAGTTTGAAATCCTGTTACCAGTCAATCCTTTATCTCTTTTTTCCCTTCTCTATTGCCCCCCTCCCATTATAGTGATGCATAAGAACAAAATTCCACAGATGGTGCATGCTTTTATGAGCTCAGTCCTGAAATTTGGTTCAAAATTTCCCCAGTGTCCTCTGTGCTTCTCTCTTTGCAACAGATGCACTTAAATGTTAGCAATTTATTTGCGGCCTGTGCTCCAACCAGAGCTGGAGACACAGGGCTGCCGTACAAAGAGGAACAGAGCCACCAACACAGCACGAGGTTCCCTGACCGCCACTGCTGGGGCTGCGGGAGGAGGCCCTGGTTTCTGTGGGCACAGCCAGTCAGTTATAGGAAAACCAAACTTGATCTTCCCCTCCTTCCAGCACAAGTTTGGTTCCTGAATAAGACATTAAATCCGACAATTGTTGAAGGGCTTTCCTTTCTTAGCCTATCATGCCTAGTATTCTCCACACGAGAGCATCTCATTTCCAGTTACCACTTAACAGGCTTCTGGGATCCAGAATGATGGAATATAGAAGTTCATGAGAGTTCGGGAACAGGCAGATTCTTTTTAAGGACACCAGGGCTCTGTAAGGTGACACCCTCTAAGAATACAGCCTTGGTTCTAGGGTAGTGAGTGAGTCAACCCTTTTATTTAGTATGTCAACAGTTATATGCTCATTTAGTTGGACTAAAATATTCTTGAACAGAAAGTTATCGGCTCCCTGTAGGGGTTTGGAAATGTCAGCCCAGATAAGCAGGCAATTAATGAGAGCAAAATTGTTATCTTTCTCTAACGCAACATCGGCGATGAGATTAAGAGGTTCAATTGCCCAAATAGGGACGTGCACTAGTAAAACATAATTAAGGAAGGAAGCACATACTGGAGAAGCAACTTGGGTTGCTTAGGGAGGATGAAATCTTCTTTATGCTTGTAATAGCGTTACATAGGTGAGATCGTCACTGGCCAAATTGCCCAGATCCTATCCACGATCCAATGGTATTTGCCATTTTACCCTGTGATTCACACTTTTTTGTCCTCGATACAAGCTAATCTTGTCACTCTTCTTAATAGTTTTTGTTCCTTTTCCACAAGATTCTTCTCATTGATATGAAATGATTCCAATGTCCCTAAGTCTGAGTATTTTTATTATTGTTATTTCTTGCTAATTAGTTAAATTTGAAGTTCCTTAAACCATTGAACCAGAGTATGGCAAACAGCCTTTCAGAAAGGGACTAAGCTGGTATTCAGCTTCTACACACATACAAATTGGGTCATGATGTCCACCTAGCATATTTGGTCTCTAATGGCCTGATTAGTGAGCACAAAATTTTAGAGAAATAAATAAATCATTCTGGTTAAAATTACTTCCCAACTAATTTTGTAGACTACTTTTGATGTGATCATTCACTTTTTTGCTTTTAGAGAGGGTGGGGAGGAGGGAGTGGAGCGGAAGTATAGTCTAGAAAGTGGGGAGCAGCATAGCCTCTGCTGTCTGACCACCAGCGCTGCAATTTTAACCCATGCTTCCTATATGACCCAAGCAAGTTACTGACAGCTTCTTATCTGCTATTTCCTTATCTACAAGGTGGAGACAGTAACAGGACTTATTTCAAAGGGGTTTAATTTGAAAATGTGTAAGAAACTTAGCACAGTTCCTGGCACTTAGTAAACTCTCAACAAATTTTGTCATGGTTATTTTTGTTATTTTATCGGCATAATGGTCATATAAAATAAAGTGACACATATTTATATAATATTGCTTATGTTATACTCCCATACTGTAAAAAAGACAATAATGCACCCAGATCAGTACAGTTATGTTATTTAGTCATATATAGTCATATTATTTGCAAAATGTTAGGTAGAGAGGATCCTGATAAAATAAGCTTCAAATAAAGAATGATTTTTTAAAAACCCAGATCTGATCATATCACTGATCTACTTAAATCCTTCAGTGGCCTCCACTCCTCATAAGATAAAGTCCAAATTTCACAACCTGACTTTGCAAAGCCCTTTGTGACTATGTCTTGCCAAACTTTCTTACCTCAAAACAGATCTCTAAGCTTGGGCTTTCATCTGCCTGGAATATTCCACCTTCCTCTCCACCACTCCCTTAACTAATGCCTACACATCCTTCAGAATCTGATTTCCATGCAACTTTCCCCTTGAAATCTTCCCAGCTTCTGTGCACCTGAGTTAGGTGTCCCTCTGGCTTGATACTATAGCATTATGGGTTAGTTCTGTTGTCGTCTTTCTGTCAAAGAATGCTTTGGAATTGCCATTGTTCTTCTCTCTCACTAGCCCAAGAGCTCCTTGAGGACAAGGATGGTGAGTGCCGAGTTCACCACAGTTGCACAGTGCTTGTACGTATGGATGATTCATTTACATAACAAATTTTAGTGAGTCTCTACATATGCATTGCTCAATCCTCCATCCTTCCTCAAGTGAGCTGCACAGCTCAAATGGATTCATAATTTAAAATTAGACTTAGCCTCATGCAAATACATAGCTCAGTACTCATTCTGGCTTATTCTATTACTGTATGTGAGTAGGAAATTCTAGTTGGAGGTCGAGGTTCAGGACATTTGCCAGTAACTTCACCAAATCAGTCTTTACTTTTACCACAAAATGTCTTTGTAGGAGGGAGCTAATGAAACGCAAGCTGGTGAAAGGGGGTAGGAGACTTCTGGCTGCACATTGCTTATTCATTCATTTGGGATGGCTTGGAAGGAGAACGAAGCCCCTCCCACCAAGCTACCAAGATGCTTCCCACCAGGCAGTGCTGCCGCCAACGCCCTTCTCATTTCCCGATTAAATGTGGAAAGCCAGCTTCCTGGAAATTCCAGAACACAGGGACAAAGAGACTAGGGTCTGTCCATATCTTGCAAGGCAATCCTGGCAGATGGAACAGCTCCTTAATAAAATTTTACACCCGAAATTCAGCTTTTCTGATGAAAGGTATAAGGCTTTGTGTTATTTGTTGACAGTTATGAGCCACAATCATATTTAAATCTCCCTGCAAACTGTATCTGTTATGCCAAAATAGCTCTGCTTAGGTTTACAGCCTGTTTAGAAGAATAGCTCCTGACATTATTAGATGTGTAAACAGCTGAAATGTAGTGCTTAGGGACTTCTGTCCATGGAAATTTATAGGTTTTGTTAAGTATATTCCTCAGCTATAAAAATGAAAGGGACCGATTTTGTTTGTGCTCTTAGCATATTGTTTGCTTGGCTAAAGACAGGTTGCCATCAACTGAGGGGATAAAACATGAGTCAATGGCTAAGAAAACTTAAAAAGGTTTAGATATGGCTTTTACTTTTTGAATGGCTGGTGCCCAGCTCAAATAACAGATGCATTAATACTTCCCCAGTGTTACACAAATGCTAAAGGCAGTGGAAAGCTGACCTTCTCATAGTTCTTAACAGTTTTAGTCCAATTATGACTCTATGATGCAAATGCTAAGAAATGCTAGTGGATTCTTACTATCCTTATGCTGCTATTGTGGTCAAAGCTGTCACAAAATCAGTGCATGTGAGCAGGTGCTCCTTTTCGAAGAAGGTGAACAGTCTGCTCATTTCTCTAATAGCATATGTTAATTATATTAGCTTAGTGCAAACATAATTGCAGTTTCTGCCACTACTTTTTTTTTTTTTTTTAATTGAGATGGAGTCTTGCTCTGTCGCCAGGCTGGAGTGCAGTGGCACGATCTCGGCTCACTGCAACCTCCACCTCCCGGGTTCAAACAATTCTCCTGCCTCAGCCTCCTGAGTAGCTTTTAAAATTTTTTATATCCAACCTGTCAACAGCCATGGTCACATGGTTACAGTGAAAATGTTGTTCATCTTGAGACTTAGGCAAGCCGGGAGAAATGCACATCCCAAAATACTTCCATCAAGGAGCACCCCTTCAGAAAACACCCTTTGTTTTGTTCTGTTTTAATTGAGCAATAGCCTTTTACATGAAGTTCTAGATTTTTTTTCATATTTTTCATTAAATAAAATTAATTCATCTGAGTTTTTCAGTTTTATCTCGGCATTTTTTTTCCCCAGTGATTTTTTTTTTCTTAATTACCCTGGGCAACAGCCTCAGTTATTTATGGCTGTTGACCTGTGTAGGTGTTATGTAGGGTGGGAGGTTGTTTGAATTCTCTGTATATATTGCACTAAAATCATAATGAATAACTATAAGTTAAATTAGAATTAATTAAATATAATTTTAAAAATTAATTTACAAAAATCAAATTACCTTTACAAGATGTATTTTTTTTTCTTTTAGAGAATGGAAAAAATACTATTACAAGATAATAGCAATAAAAGAAACATCAAGTAACTCAGATATTGTCGATCTTATAATAATATTAACATAGTACTTATGGATATCTTAAGCACTAAGGAAAATAATGGTATAGTCTCTCCTCATCACAGAAAATCAGCTGAGTCCCTGAGGGAGATGTTATTCTAACTTCCTCCTCGACCTGGTACATCCCTGGACATTAGTCTGGAAGGCATCCCCAGAGGTACTTAGCACTAATTAGCACTTTCTATAAAGATCTTCATTTGTGGAATTACTTACAGGGGAGTCAGGCATCTCTTAAAAAGGGTGCTGGATATTCTTTAGTGGCTCATGGAGAAATTTTGGCTGCCTTTTAAAGTAAGTTTCATAAAAAAACAAATTTAAAAACACAATGGAGACACACAATTCTTTAGAAATACATCCACATTCTAGAAAATTCATTGTGTACCTTTATAAATAGCACAATGGCGAGGGAACAGGACTGAGATCCAAGAGACTGATGCCCTGGTCCTTGTTCAATGGGGAGCCAATCGTCAGACATGGGCTCAATTTCAATTATTTAAGCCTCGTTTTCTTTACCTGGAAAATGGGGATGACATCTTCCTTCTCTCACTGGGTCCTTATAAGGATAAAATGAGAGGACTGACATGAAATACTTCAAAAAGCTGGAATCACGAATCACTAAGTAAATGAAGTATCTTATTATAGAAATTACCCAAACTCTGAAATATCTAAGGTTATTGAAAAGTAAATATTTAATTATTTGTAAAAATAATATGCCTGGAAATATCAGGCAATAAGTTCTTCGGTTGTGCCTGTTCTCTTTTTAAAATATAGATTCTCTATTTGCCCATTTTTTGATGGTCTGGCATTTTTCCAGTTCCTTCATGACCTCTGGAAAAAAAATGTTTAGTGTTTCTGGGGTTAACCTTAATCAATTTGTTAACTTTGTGGGATATAATCAGATAGGGCTACAAATTTAAACACAACCTTTTTCTGGAAATTCAACTTAATGAGATACTTTCCAATCCTAGAATGATTTTCCTTCTTTTGAGTTTTCTTTTTCTTTCAAATTACCTAAGCAATGCATGATTATTTTAGAAAATTTGAAAAACTGAGAAAAGCAGAGGAAAAAAATAAAATTTTCTATAATCTCCTTGTTTTTAAGAAGTTACCTAAATCAAGAAGTAAAAGAACCCTCTTCATGCCATCCGTCCCAATCCCCAGAGACAATCACTGTTTTTCCCAGAAGAGTACGTAACCTTTCTTACTTACACAAACCTGCCATCACCAGAACACCCATATATGACAATAATTAAATCCTATTGCTTGTCTTCCAACTTTCCATCATATAAAAACCGTAGCTTTACATGTTTTTTTCAGTTTCGTCCAGCTGAAGCTGTATTTCAGTTCACAGCTTATTAACTTGATTTACAACTTCTATATATTTCGACAGATGGTGAGTGGCCTCCACTTGTACTCTGGCCCCAGGCTCCACAAATGTTCCAGGCAGAACTGGATCAGCGAGCCTGCTCCAGCGGGTGCTACCTGGGCCCCTGCCTGTGTCTGGCCCCACAGAACCTCCGACTCATCTTGGCCCTAGCCCCCAGGCTCTTTCTGGAAATATAGATGGAAGGGAGGGGAAAGGACAGGGCATAGAAGACTCAGAGGAAGTAGAAGAGGAAAAGAGATCCAGTAGTACCTGACACTACACTCTAAAGGCTTTGTAACTTTCTGTTCCTGAACTGGACTATGAGCTTTGGAGGGCATTGGCTGAACCGTGTTGCAGGCACAGAACTGGCATTCAATACATGGCTATAGAAGGGACCAAATGATTGAATGAACAAACAAATGAGCAAAAGAGAGAGATCCACCACCCTAAAGTGGAAATATAGAATTCCTTATGGATCTCATACACTAACAATTCTGAAAGCAGACCTTTAAAACATTGAGTAGGGTGCCTTTGGCCACCTCCTTTTAAATGCATAACTCTCAGTATATTTATGAAAACAGCAGTGCCCTTAGCTGATAGTCGCATGGTATTTTCACCCTAAATATGACTGCTAACATGGAGTGATCTACTTTTAAAAAGTAATATACCTTACATATAGCAGAGATAAACATTTTTTTACTACATTGTGGATGTATTATCAAATTCATTGTTTGCTCTTGAGTTTGATCATGTTATCAGCCCAGAATTGTAATTTTGACCCTGTGAAATAAAAATGCAGCAAGCACTCAAAAGACAGAACATTCTGGGTAAGTAAGGGTCTGTTTGTGCATTTTAGAGGCAGGTAAATCTAGTGTGTTGGCCACATTTAAAGTCTAATTGCCAGTGTGACAGAATGGCAACCAACAGTAGGAAGACTCTGCTTCCAGATCCAGGATGACTGACATTTTTATCTCTAAGATCACAATATTTTATTTACACAATACAAAGGAACCGTAAAACAAAGACACAAGCATTACTGAAATACATGGGTCAGTTTCTCATCTTGCCTGTTTTGTAATCTCAATATTAGCCATGCTGCTGGGCTTGGATTTCCATGCCTATAATATGGCAATTTTATTTCTAGAAATTTATCCTAAGGAAATACTCGGTGAGATGCACAAATATTTATATACAAAGATGCTCATTGCAGCACTGTGTATTTTAGTGAAGCACTGAAAACTATCTTAATGTCCTACTCTAGGAGACTGGATAAATAAAGCATGGTGTAGCCAAAGGACATAACATTATAAAACCATTAAAAATCATCATGGTGTGTAAAGAGAGCAAATTGTGTGGGGAAATAATTAAGGTATATTTCACACCATATTGTTAAATGAAAAGAACAGTTTGTACAATAACAATGTGATTCTACTAAGAATTCCACCTAAGAATGCAAAGAAAAATGACTAGAATGCTACAGAGCAGCATTTTAAGTGATTCTCGTTAGGTGACATTACGGATGATTTACTCTCATTTCTGTGCCTTTCTCTATTTTATAAATTTCCTAGAATTAATATGTAATTAAAAATTTGGAAGTATGTTATTCTTAAACAGGACTACCTGATATCAGCATTCTAGTTTGTAACATTGACGACTGTTACATTTTATGCTCAACTCCCATTGTGCAGAACCCCACACCCAGAGTCCTCTTAAACCCTGTGTTTGGGTATCTGTATATATTTGGGTAGGTGGCTTGGATGCTTCTTCCATGGCTGGGCCTGTATCTTGTTCATTTTTATATCCCCAATGTGAAATAAAAGTCATAAAGCAATACCAGGTTTTCTCAAAGATCCAGGAAAACTTAACTCGAAGAAATCCTTCTAAATTCTATGCCGTCCCTGAAGGTATTCCTCCAGCCTCCCAAGTGGTTTGTTGCACAAAGTAGCCACCCAGGTTAAAACCTCATAGTCAATTCAACGTGATGGGCTCCAACTGTATCTGTCTCATTTGCATGCCCTTTAGTAAGCATTTTACTATTCACTGTATAGGACTATCACCCAGATTTAATTAAATAGTTGATTAAACATGATAATGGTTGTCATTTCAATAAAGCACTAAATTTCAATTCCTTGTTGAGAACGTAATCCTTATGACTACATTATCTCTAGGGGAAAATCAAATCTTTTTCTTTTTTAATCTTTTTCCAGGAAAGTTTTCCACTTAGTACATGAGAGAATTGCTCTCACAAGGGCGATTCCATGTTCTGCACCTGAAGGCTGGAGGGAAAGAATGAGAGGGAATGCTCACTCCTGGACCTGAGCCCTTGATCGGCCCTAGATGTAAAGATGTCATAGACGCTCACCTTAGGAGATTTATGATGTCTAATGGAGTCATGGTGACCAAGGACGTTCCTGGTATGTCTACTGTAGCCTCAGACGCTAGTACACATAATTCTCAGGTAATTAGGAACGATACAATCTAGTCTAGACTTTGGGATTTTTCTGGTCAGTTCCTGCATGCCCAGCCAATCGATATGCATTAATCATTACACGCTAATTGTTAGCATGATTCAGTCTCAATGATTCATCAGTATTACACACAAGGAAGTCTGTTGTGACTGGAGTTGGGCAAAGAGTTAAAGAAATGAAGAAACGTGTTTTGCCTAAAGGTGCAAAATATTTCAGTGATAAGTGATGAGAGCACCATGGTGGGGTGGAGAGCAAATGCAAACTCATCAGGAATTTCCAGAAATGTGTGGACGGCACCTTCCTAGCATTGTCTGATGGTAAATTCAGCACTTGGCGTATGCTGCTTTGAATTGTAATTATTTTTCAATTATAGATACCTTGTCCTTCCAACTTTGTTAAACACTCCAGAAGGGTAGGGGCCACATTGCTTACGTCTGGGTCTCCATCACCCAACACCCAGCCTCAGAGACGTAGCCCCTCAGTAGTAATGATGGGAGATAGCTGCCTCCTTGGTGATTGTGGTGATGCCGCCGGCAAAATCTGCCGTGCTGACCAAATAAAGGTAAAACTTTTAGAGGTACTGTCAAGCTTGATTGCCCAGTGAAGCTTCTTTGGCCTGCTAATCACTGAAAAACAGGCTCTCTCACTCATATGAGATCTCCCCTCCTTCCTGTTCTCAGCTAGAAATACCATGAGAACAGACTGTCTCACAGTGTTTTCAGATTTCCACTTCTAGTCCCTGCCAAAAGCAGGAAGTGCAGAAGTGGGCGATAATTCTTTTTTTCTTTTTAGAACACTTTATTAAAGAGTTTTGGTTGTTACTTGTTTTTCCCCCTGAACCTCATTAGAATTAATTTGAGCAATACTTTGAATTCATATAATGATTTTCTTACAAGGCACACAAAAAGCTTTATTTATCAATGCCATTTCCCAATAAGGTAAGGTGGAAGGAGCTACAGAGGGTAACGAACATTAAAGGTGGAAGACACCTTGGGGATTTTCTACTCGGGCATTTTTTTTAACTAGTGAGAAAATTGAGACCCAGAGTCATCGTGTGGGGTATTTCCTGCTCTGTGTCAGCACGTGCCTCCCTGCCATGGTACAGCACAGTCATTCTCTTGTCCTGCACTGCTACCACTCCTACCCTATCACCACTTCCCCACCAACCCCTGCATCTATTCTACCTCCTCTGTTCTTCTGCTCCTTTCCCCTAAGTCAACTCTTTCATTTTGGGAGAATCAATAGTAGACCAAGAATCACCGTGTCTGACTATGCTGTTGGAAATGACGAAAGAAAGGAAGAAAAGGAAAACAAGAAGGAAAGAAGAAAACAGAGGAGTAAACATAACATCAAAGGGGGAAAAGAGACAGCAAAGGTTTATCAGAGACCAAGGAAATGCCTGCTACCTCCTTTCAACCTACCACAGCAACTCAACATCCCTGTTGGATAAACTGCTCTATACAAGGTGCCATTTTGGTTCTACTTCCTGGGGGTAATTTTTCTATCCCACCTGTTCTAATACTATCCCCATATCTTAGATGGATGCCCAAGGAGGAAAATGAGTCCTCAAACGAGAGCCAGACGCAAAGCAGAAATAGGCCTTACAGGTTCTATGGGCTTAATTGTGTCTCTCCCAACTGCCTATGTTGAGACTGTAACTCCCAATATGACTATTTGGAAATAATCCTTCCTAAAGGAGGAAGTTAATGTTAAATGAGGTCATAAGGGTGGGGTCCTAATCCAACAGGACTGGTGGTCTTATAAAAAGAGGAGGAAAGAGCAATCTCTCTCTGCACACACAGAAGAAAGGTGGTATGAGAACACAGTGAGAAGGGCGCCATCTGCAAGCCAGGAAGAGAGCCCTCACCAGCAACTGAATGGGTCAGCACCTTGATCTTGGACTCCTCAGACTCAAGAACGGTGAGAAATAAGTATCTGCTCTTCAAGCCACTCAGTCTATGATTTTTTGTTATGGAAGCCCCCTAGCAGACTAATATCTGTTAGTATTTTTTTCTTTGAGATGGAATCTCACTCTGTCACCAGGCTGGAGTGCAGTGGCGTCATCTTGGCTCACTGCAATCTCTGCCTCCCAGGTTCAGTAATTCTCCTGCCTCAGCCTCTCAAGTAGGTGGGATTACAAGCACGCACCATCACACCCAGCTAATTTTTGTATTTTTAGTAGAGATGGGGTTTCACCATGTTGGCCTTGATCTCCTGACCTTGTGATAGACCCACCTCAACCAAAGTGCTAGGATTGCAGGTGTGAGCCACTGCACTCAGCCTACATGTTAGTTTTTAATTGTTAATTAATTGTCATTCATAAAAGCCAGAGTCCAAATTTTTACCATGACACTCTTAAGTCTCATGGCTGTCCATCCCATACCTCAGGACATACTTTATGATTATAATGGTTTCTTATCATTAGCCTAAATCTCAAGTAGCCGATGTAAAGTTAATCAATCATCATAGAACCCAACTGGGGTGACAGCACAGTACAAGATCACAGAAAAGGGATATCATCATTCATCAGCTGACTTCTCAGGACCACATTCATTTCTTCAGAGAGAGGTAGGTTTACTCTGAAGTTCCCGGAGCTGTAGCTTCAGGGCACCACACTTGCATGGGCCCCTTCCTAAGACCAGTACTTAATTTTGTATTCAATTTTTTAAAGATTTTAAAGGTAGAGGCCTCCCTGCACCAGTATATGTGCCTGATACTCTCATATTTTGCCTGGCATTCGACACGTATGTATTATGCCAGGCCATATGCCAGACACTAAAAATACAATAGGAAACAAGACAAGGCCATCACATTACAAGTAAATGAGTATCAGAATAAATAGGAGATCTGTATAATTTAGGCAGAAACAACCCAAATATGTATTAGTAGGGGTGGTAGAGAAGGAGGAGTTTACGTTCACTTCACAACGACTCACCAGATACAACCCAAATCTAGTTTGCTCCCTTCATGCCCCCAAAGGCTCTGATGACACACATTTTTCAACTGGAGGGAAAGATGATTGACTGAAAACCTGCTTTGTTTTGAATAAAGAACTCAGTATTTTGCATATGTTGTTTAATTCTTACAACATCCATGTGGGATGAACATGATTATCCCTGCATGGTGAGGACAATAAAGTGCAAAGAGGTTAAATAATGTGTCCCACGTAGCTCCCTTTACATACACCCAGGCCTACCTGACTCCAAAGCCCACGAAGCTTCCAGGCTGCCAAAGCTTCTGCCATGAGCCCCAAGGCTGAGGCTGGGTTGAGAGCAGCCAGGAGATAATGGAGAAAGGGTGGGGACAGGGAGACTCAGCCTCTCGAATTATGACTGCAGCAGTTTTCCAAATGGCATTCTTTTCACATTGCTGCTGTGTAGGGCCCAATTCCATAGTACAGTAGAGTGCGTGGTGGCAGCAAAAGAGCACAGGGCTGCAGGCGTCACCGTGCCTCTGAGTGCTGTGCTCCGTCGCTTTTCCACTCTTTAAAGGGCTTCAAGCTCTGTAAAATTTAGTTTTAAATCCATGAACCACCTGGCTGTCGAATCATGCTTAGACATCTAAATTCTATGAGAAAAATAAGCCATTCAAATTTTGAAAATTTTCAAACTGAATAAATCATGCTTGGCTACGAAATCTTCACCCTGCATAGCCCTTATGTAAGCTCCTTTGTGGAAGTTTCCCTGTTCAGCCAAAGGAAAAAAAAAGTGTCAAATGATCACAAACCACCCTCTCCTTTGGCTCTGAGTGTAACAGGAAGCACTAGGATGATAAGTCAGTTTTTCTCCTTTTATCTTCTTAAAAGACCAACCAGAAATCAAATGTGAACAAAGCTAATGTGATACTAAGTTTGCAAATTTAAACTAAGAGTTCTGCAGTCAAGACATCCAAAGTTTCCATAGCAACATTAGCTCTCATCTTTAGGATTTTCAGTTCTATTAAAGCCATTAAAATCATACTTTTGTATATACAAATGTATATAAAATTTGTATATACAAATGAATTGAAGATTGAGGCGTATTTTCCATATTTTAATTATAAATGATTCGTATTATGAGTCTGTATGCATGTTTTCTGAGTACACCTTTTGTAAATAGATAGCATTAAGTAGTAGGTTGATTTATTTCATTCCTTCTTCAATTTTTGCCTCTTTTATGTTCCATTTCCTTAATACCCTGGATGCTGGAAGGGGGAAGGATAAGGATGTCAGACTGCTCTAAACTACACAAGGAACCCATCTTGCTATAATCATGGTGCCACCTCCAAGTAAAACTCAAAATCAATTTTATTAGGGAGGGAAGGGCCTCTGCAAACATTCTCCCAGATTCCCATTGGATGGATGTACTCACAGAGGCTACCCTATGATGGGTTTCCCTCTACCTTTTGGAGCTGGAAAGGAAACTGGCTTTACCAGTGGCCACAATCATAGCTGGCTACAGGAAAAAAGAAAATATCTCCTCAAGCTAAGCCTGAGTAGAGAATCTAGTAAAATCCTGCCTCAGCTGGAAGAGGTAGTCATGCAATGTATTTCATGAGCTCTCCATAGAAAACCACATGCGCAACAAACATTTCCTTGTGGGGGGAACTAATAATTGTAGATTCTTGCTAGCAATGTGGATGGTATTTAGTTTTCCAAAAATGAGTGAAGCAGATGGGAATGGCATGGATACCAGAAGATACCCATGATGTCCTCTCATATAAGACAGTGTTGGACAGTTGCAACATCTGGACTGAACATGGGGGAGGGAAAGGAAACATTTCTCCCATGCACTTTCAGTCTGAAATAGTATCACCGTGTCACAGACATGCAGAAACCCTGAATGAAACCGACAAATGGATGTGGCAGAAGGCTTAAAGTGAAACCAGCCTGCAATGATCAGGGCTATTTTTAGTTTTCTAATGAAGAAAGCAGCTGTATTCAGAAAGGCTGTCACTCTCTGCTTGTGAGACCAATTTGTTCTTTTCCGGGGTTCCAGTATTCGTCACCAGTAAACCTCCTCTGGGATCCTCAGAAAGATGCCCCAAACAGCAATTACTGTGGGTTTGGCTTTTTTGTGTTGTTTTTTTTAAAAGAGGTTTCAGAGAAGGTTCTCAAGAATCTTAGTTAATAGACCTATTAGAACCAGGGAATAATAAGCTAAATAATAAGCTGTCCCTAGCCTTTCTGGTACAAACCTGATCCCATACAAATCACTTTCAAAGCCTTAAAGAGCAAAGAACAAAATTCCGCTTACTCTTTCTATGACCTAAGTGGCTAGTCTCTCTCTCTTTTATTCTCTTTGACCTGAACTGCTAAGCAAGAACATAGAAGACAGTAGACATTCCCCTGAAACTGAAAGGCAAGCGTTGGAGAGTGACCCACTTTTAGAAACAAGAGTGAGCAAAAGAGAGCGATTTACTGTCATATAAAAGAGGCACTGAAGGATAGGTACAATAAGTGAGAAAGTTGCCATCCCAACTCCCAACGAGTCAGTTTCAGCACAGGTCCTATCATCCTCTGTGGGGTTGTAGCATCTATGGATGCCATACTCAGATCTCAAAATATGGTGATGTTTATGTGTCAACTGTACATGGGATCTTGTCAAACACAGCGAACCCCATCTATGACCTTTATTAAAACTGCTCTGACCTGGCAGCAAAGCATGTTTTCTTATTTCTAAATATTGAAATTCCTGGCAGAAATTGTCCATTATGTTAGCAAGAACTCATGAAGGTGCATAGCCCCGCAAATGTGGGCCGTGAATCATACCCTCAGGACTGACTGCTTCTCTGGAGAGGAAGAATTAGCAGAGACCCTCCCCGAAATCTCACCCTCAGCCTGTGCACCCAGTGGCACCTCACAACATAAAAGTCCCTGGCTAGGGTATTGGGAAACATCAGCACATCCCTCTCAATTCAACCTAGACTGAAAAAGAGTTTGAAAACCTCTTCCAGGTTAAAAAAAGAAAAGGAGGCTGGTGCAGTGGCTCACGCCTGTAATCCTAGCACTTTGGGAGGCCAAGGTGGGTGGATCACTTGAGGTCAGGAGTTCGAAGCCAGCCTGGCCAACATGGTGAAACCTAAGCTCTACTAAAAATATTTTTTAAATTATCCTGGCATGGTGGTGGGTGTTGTATTTTAGCAAGATAAGAAGATCAGCACCAAGACAAAAGTATGACGAATTGCAGGGTCTTTATTGCCGGCGACCACGGAGGACTCATGTCTCTCCAACCCGTGGCCCC